>JAOEHQ010046935.1:0-22130 GCA_025447715.1 Asclepias incarnata
AGGGACCAAAAATGTAATTTGTCCTAAAAAAAATGATTTGATCGAACCCGCATTGGATCCTTATCATGACCTCCCCGGAACCACATTGGATCCTTATCATGACATCCCCGTAAGATTTTTGATGCCGGTGAAATACCTTCACTTAATACTCACATGATTTGATCGAACCCGCGTTTCTCAACTTCACATGTGGACCCAAGCTGCATTGATAATGGGTACCACTCTATCTATTGATGGATTGGTAACATCTTGATGTACAAGAAACATCATGAACGTATATATTGTTATTTCTAGGAAAGCCACAAAATAAAATAAAAATTCTCCTCCATCCAATTAACTAACTTAATTTAGTTTTTTTTTTTTCCCGAATGGGTCAAGTCGTTCTTTTAACATATTCAACTTCTTGTATCATATTAGTAAAAAGAAAGTATCATTTCTGTAATCATATTTGACACGCTAAAGAAAGTAATTTCTGTAATCATATTTGACACACTAATTGTTTATTAAAACCTAATACTCGTCCAAATATTACATGATTTGACGTGTTACCCAATTGATATGTCCATTTTGTAATCTCTAATATACATTTTTTTAAACGGCAAATCTATTATACTTTTATACTACTCCATAAACATCAAGAAGCACTGGTGTCATGGATTGAACCTTGGTCTTTTTCCCAAGAAGCAAAAGCTTCTACCAAGTGGGCTAACCTCACATTGGCAATATCTTATATACATCCTTATTTCATTTGATTTGTGCAGCTACAGTCGGCGCCTTGCCGAACTGCCGAAGGTTGGTTAAAAAAAAAGTTGGAATATTTGGTACTATGATAACTTCCTCTTTCAGTCATACAAACGTTGGACAAATGGTAATATGGCCGGTCTTTATTTATTTGACAAGAGTGTAAGTTCACACATGACATGCCTCGAAATTTCAATGCAACTTTTGCTCTTACTTAGTTGCAAACTTAACTCCTTTTAGTAACAAAGATTATATATAGGAATAATGGTTTATAACAACTACCTTCACGATTTTGTTTGCTTGTCCCTTCTATATTTCATCGACGGGTTGGGCAAACTTTGGGGCCTAAATTTCTGCTCAAGTTGTACCTCACACGGGCTTTTGTTGGTTCAGCCTTCTTCTTGGTGCACTTCTGGTCACGTCGTCAAAAGTATAACATTCGTAACAATTTTTATTATCCGTCCGAGGGTGTTTGGATGTCATTTAACAAGCTTATTACAACTCATTATCTAAATGTAATACTTGATATAATTACGGGGAAATAACTTTCAAAAAATGCACATCCAAACACCAACTAAATCTATTATCTACACATGTTACTTCATGTTCATCCATCAAAGTCCATTGCTCTCGTAATACATTGTGAATTTTTTTCTGTATCTCATGACCCTTTTGTTTCATGTGATCATTTAGAGTATATATATGGGGAAATGATAGGTGAAGCAATTTTGTGATTAAAAAAAAGCTATTTTGTCCTCTGAATTTTATTAAATGTACACATTAAATTTCCGGTCTATGAGTGCAGCAGTACCTATGATAGGTACTGCCCACAGTACCTAGAGATAATAAAAGTAGGGATATGACTTGTGCATCAAACTGCACATATGCTTGGGTGCTGTAAGGAAGAAATTAGGGACCAAATATTTGATTTACCCTTTGCTGAAGGATTAAAAGTTAGGGAAAAACCAATATGCAGCTAGCAGCAGGCTGCTGCTAGCATTCCCTCACACATAAATCGACCACGTGATTAAATTGAAGGAAAAAAAAAAATTGCAACAGCAGCTGCATGCTGCTAGCAGCAGCTTAGTCAAGCCCTAAAAGTTAATGTATTTAATTTGATTTACCCTTGCTGCACATAACATAGGTATATAGGTGTTGACACCTATGATTCATGATCCTTAATCTGAAACCATAATTTTATTTATCTCTGAACTATGGTAGTATAACTTAAGAGCATATGACGGAAATCTCCTCTAATCATATTTTTCTCATTTTAAAACTAGCGTAGCACCACTTGATATATGCGACGAAACAAGTACCTTTCAAGGACCACACTGATACAAAAATGATACGAAAGAAACACATGACAATTCTGAACATTTACTTTTTCGAAAAAAATTCAAGGTACTGTTACTAGTTTCTCTCATTACTAATCATCATAACATATAAATAACATGAATTTTGGCCCACAATAGTATTTCTTTCGTATGTCATTGTTAGGGGGAAGCTTACAGAAATTCGACAAACAGTCAAAGAGTTACAGTTTAGAAATCTGTTTTTATTCGTTGACACGGAATTATGATTCTTCGGCCTCAAAAGTTAAAACTGTTCTGGAAGAGCTGTACAATATAGCAGACATGTTGGAGATTTAAATCTAACTTGAATTGTGACTGTCATTGTTAACTTTTATAGGAACATAATGAGATCTCATCCGTATCTGCTGCTCACTTGGGTAGTGTTGTTGCTGCAGATATATCTTGGGCAAGGGCGAGGAAGGGGCAACTATAATTATTATCACAAGATTAGCTTTACTTGAGTAGTTTTTGGGTAGTGTAGCCGTTACAGGCATGGCTGAGGAAGGGGTGGTTGTAAATTATTTTAGCTAGAGTGATTTTCTTTTTCTCTTCAGTTTTTAAAAGACAAATATTTACACATTGAATGTTACGACCCCACATCAACCAAGTATGTGATTGGTTGGTGGGTTTATAAGTCTAGATATCCCCTCCTTTGAGGTAGCATTTTGGAGTGAGTTGGGATGAATTCGTATCAATTGGTATCAGACTCAGCCTTACCTTACGAGCTTCCAGTACTCAGAGTGGTGGCTTGGACCCGAAAAAAAGAAGGGTATCAGCCATGACCAACAAGCTTAGAGTGGTGGCTTGGACCCAAAAAGAAGGGTGCCAACCGTGACCAACCAGGATGTTGGCTCTTCAAAGGGTGGGGTATTGTTACGATCCCACATCGGCCACGTATGGGATTAGTTAGTGGTTTATAAGTCTAGGTGTCCTCACCTCCTTTGAGCTAGCTTGTTGGAGTGAGTTCCACACCTAGCTTATGGCTTGATGCGAGCCTAGTATGGGATGAGTTCGTATCATCGAGACTTAAATCCGCAACTGTCGTTCTAGTTTATATAGATGCCCTAAAATTGCCGGTCAAATGTCCTTTGCTAAGAATATAGTTTCTGTTAGTAGCGGGCCTAAACTTGCCGGTCAAAGGTCCTTTGCTAAGAATATAGTTTCTGTTAATAGCGGGATCTAGATCATGCAGTCTGCTGTCTACTTAATTTGTTTGGAATTTAGTTAAAAGAGGAGCATGAGTGTTTGAAGAAGACTAGATTGGGTATTGTAAGATTGTACCTTCTATCATTTTATTAGCAAAAAGAATTTCATCCATATCATCGTATAAAACATCAAAATTACATGGTAAAATCTACCTACCAAGCAGCAGACACAAGCTGCTTAATAATGAATATGAAAGTAACACACTATTTTGAGTGCTAATTATTATACTAATTGAAGGTTCTGTCTTGATAGTTTGTCTGCAAAGGAACTTGATTTTGCAGGCCACAGAAGAACCTGCGGTCAAACGGTAAATTCTGGGATAGAATAATTTGATTATACTACAAAGATCATCCTTGTTGTCTGTAGTTGTTGCAGGTCTCGCCGTCAGTTGTTCATTTGTTTGTTAACTCAAGTACTGGCAGTTGAAAACTAATCCTCCAAATCTTTGCATAATCCTGTAAAACATAATAAGATAATGCAAGTGTCATACATTGAAATCAAAGGTAGCAGAAATATGTCATACATTCAAAGCTGTCATCATCATCAAATAGATCTACAGAACTTCAATAATAATAAGTTACAAGAAGATGTTGAGTGGAGCTTTTGTAATCGGCCACAAATTGGGAGGAGTGGATGTTTGAGTTCCATTGCTTTGAAACTGACCTGAATTGAATCAATGGTTTTATCAAAAGCCTTTTCATGATCTCAATTTGCAATTCCAAGGGTATGTAATTACGCATTGTGATTTAGTTTTAATTTCACCAGAGTTAGGACTATGAGAGTTAAAGTGTATTGTTTAAAACATACAACCAGCTAAATCGTTTTTAAAAATGTTAAAATTATAATTGTCGTAATGATGTGTTCGTAATCATAAGACATACTCTAATTGTAAAAGACGATTTGACAATAAATTTTTCGGGCCAACCCTACCCAGTACGACATATTCGACCTGTACAAAAATAGTTACCCATTTTTAGATATTAGTATATTACACAACCTGCCCATTTTGTCACGTCTAACCATGACCAGCATACAAATCTATTCATACAGATAACACATTGTATTATGATCAAGACTTGAGCACGACTACTGTCAGGAGTTTACCACATAGACCAACAATAAGCAACCAAGCTACACGTCAAAAAACAACTAACATAAGATTGATTGCATTTTATGATCATGAAACTAGTCAAGGTAGAGCATATAAAGATGAACATACGTTTGTATGGCTAAATTAACATGATGAAGTGTCTCAGACTTTGCAAAGCAATATGGTTTCCCTAGAGGTTGCAAAACGGGGAGGCGAGGCAAGTTGGGCCAGGGTCAAAACATATAACTTCTCTGCGCATGCCAAAACAGGTCAGTTGGGTTGAGAAGCCCCACCAAAACAAATACAATCCGTATTGACCCATTTCTATAAAAATAGGTGGAAAGTGCCACCTCCAGGTTTCTACCTCATCGAAGTTGTTCCATAAAAGACTTGATGTTCTTCACATCTGCATTCGAATCCGGATACTTAGGAGGTTGAAAAAGCTTCCACAATCCTTCTGGATGCCGGCTCCTAACCTTAACATCCACAAACCTCCCATATATCTTTTCACACTCAGGATACGGCTTCACATAAAGATTATAAAATCTCAACCTACTAAACTTAACCAAAGACCTCAATCCCACCTCATCACCAATCCCACCTTTTGATCTCAGATGCTCGATCACATTATATCGAGGAACAATCTGTTTCTCGAAATGCACACCTAAATATTCCGGAACTTCAACCAAACACATAACATCAAACCTCATCGTGTTCACTAAAAACTCGATCTTTTCATCAATTTCACCCAACTCATACAAAATCACCCTCGGCTCTCTCCACAATACACTAAACGCATCTCTATATGCCAACCCATGCTTATGCAAACAATCAATTCTCAACTTAACTTCATACACCGCCCTAAACGCCCCATCTTTCAAAATCTTTTCTTTAACCGGAACCCTACATTTCAAACTATTCACCATTCTCAAACACTTAGACAACTCTCCAACTTCCGCCCTCAAAATTTCCGGGTTCCTAACAATCTCTTCCCTAATCTCATTAGGACTAAACCCCATTTCCGTAAACTCACAAACCAAAGGCTTCAACTTATTCTCAACCCCAAATCCCAAAATCTTCGGATAACGATGAATAATCGAATCTATCTTACTTCTATGAATTCCGATCCCTACCAAGAACTCAACTTTTTTCCAAATTTGTTCTTCATTCATATTAATAACTAAAGGGTATTCCTCTAGAACCCTAATTATAGTCCCTAAACTAAACCTAAAACCCCTTAAACACTCAAAACATTTCAAAACATCATCTGGGTACAGCTCAAATCTTCTAGAAACTTCTAGAATGTTCTGAATCAAATTGGGGTTTTCCAAAACTCCTAATTTAGAAAAACTCAGATGCCATTTTTCAAGAAAATTGATATCTAAAACCCTGGGACAGTTATATACAATGGAAACAAGAAAATTGCTTGAAGGTGAGAATAAAGATAGGATTTTTAATGATTTTTCTATCTGGGTAATGCTTGAATCGAGTAAAAATTGATTGTTTTTTAAAAAAGTACCAAGATTTGAAGATGGGAATCCATATCTTTGAAAAAGATTTGAGTGGGTGCTGATTGATGATGAGAAATTAGGGTTTTGAAATGGGGTTGATTTGATAGATTTGAGTGTTTTTGTTATGATTCTAAATGCCATTTGTTAATAGTGTGTAATCAATCATCACTTGCAGGGTGTTTTTTTTTTTTTTGAACATTGCAGGGTGTTTTGTTAATGGGAAACTTATGCTGCTGCTAAGAGCACATAGATTCTCCCTCATAATGAAAGAATCACGTGGTTGAATGATTTTTTTTCTTTTTAATAATTTAGATGAGTTTATTGAGCTCGAGTAATTGAAAGAGTTTATTTAGTTTGAGGTTTTGAAATATAATTAAATAAAAATGCGAAAAAATATTAATGAGGGAGTTCGAACAACTAAGTATTCGAGCTCGAGCTGGAACACACTTTTTATAAATTATTCAAGCTCGAGTTGAGTAATTATTAAATGAGCCGAGCCTAAATACACTTTTTCTTCTTTAATGTTGGTATTACTACGATAAAAATACATGATTAGGAAATTGTTCGTTAATGTATCCCGGTGGTTGCTGTATATATACTTCTTCATGCAAGGTACCATGTAAGAAGGCATTATTCACGTCAATTTGAGGTAGAGACTAGTTGTGAGACAGAGCTATGGAGAGGACAAGACGAATGGTAGTAGGCTTGGTCACCGGACTAAAGGTATCAAAGTTGTAACACCCCGCTAAAGCGGAAACACGAGGTACACGACAGACATATTACATATCACAAGATCAAGATCATAACACAATACATAATATTACATTATGTGAACAAAAGATACATCGTCACAGGGATTTACCCTTCTACAAGAACATATGAACAAAATAGACTAAAAGAAATAGTACCAAAAGATCTGAATAGAACAACATTTTACATAAGTATAAGTACATAACCAACAAGTACAAAAGATGATTTAGGACAACAACTACCAACGACTAAGACCTTCAGAACAACATTTTACTTAACTATAGTTACATGGACTTGAAAAGCATGAGAGTTCAAGTGTCAACTATAAAAGTAGTTGATGAGTTCACATATCAATTATAACCAAAGTTCATTGTTCGCAAAACCTGTTAAATACATTAATCAAAAGCACAATTATTATATAGTTATTGCTTATACTGAGCTCCACTACTATTCCGATTAACCGACACCCTGTTCAACACCATACTCTATCGCTAGTATAAATAGTTGTAATATGCATTCGCGAATGAACAGGTCCGAGTGAGGCATGACCTATCCTAAACAACGTTGTCCATAATTACCTACGATCCAATAATTGAACGGTGTGATTGAATTAATAGTAGTGTCCAGGAACTTTGCGATAGCACTCAAGTACAATAAGCAATAAATAAATCATAGTACAGTTCATTAATTCACGAAACATTAAGTTCAAACAAGTCATTATCAAAGTACATTAACAGTTCATAGCACAAAACAGTTCATGAGTTCAAAACAGTTCATAATAGCTCATTAGATCAAAACACTTATTCATGTTTTTCAGCCTTGCATAAAATAGTGAAAATAGAACAGGGGCAATGAACTCACCTGACATACAACAGTACAATAAGAACAACAAAGTACAAGTAAGGATAGATCACAAATTACGAACACCGGAACCTAAAACATAAGCATAATTGAGGTTAAACCCCACCACCACCAGTCGCCACCACCACCTGTTGCCGCCGCCATCACCACACCGCCGCCGCTATCATCACCGCCTCTGCATCGCGCGGGCATCAATTTAGTAAGATTATAATATTGTACTTATTTTTGTATAGACTCTTAATTTCAATTTTTAAAAAAGTTTTATAAGAATAAAATGTTAAAGTTAGTATTTTATTTTTGGATTTTGAAAACCTAACTTTAACATTTTATTTCTGGAATTTGAAAACCTAAAATGAAAAGATAGACACTTATTTTGGGACGGATGTTACTTCCATTCCATACGTTGTAAAAAAAATTATTTTGTTAACCTCTCGCTTTACCAAGACGATTAATCCCGACCACCTGCTTTGCGGATAGCGCGCAAAACCCAAAATTGTCACAAATGAATCTCCAGTGGCCACAAAGATTTTTTTTTTTTGGATAGAATTCGAAGTTCAACCTCTCGATGTTTTAGTATTTTACCTTAACCAACGCCTTTCCATGGCGCCACCAGGGGTTAAAAAAGATAAAATGAAATAAAATACAAAATGTTTGAATGCACTAACCAAACCAAGTTTGCAAATTTTATGCTCTGAAGCTATAATACCAACATCAATGTCTTAGAAGTTCCAAATTTTTTTTGCCAAAAAAAGATCATCACTTTCATTCAAGAATTAGGGTTTGCAACACTCATTTCCATTTCACATAAATCAATCAATCACACGCACACACACTATGCATAAGCTATTCTCTTTCAAATCAATCTCCAAAAACCCATCAAAATTTACTTTAAAAACCATAAGATCAAACCCAATTTCCCATCAAAAGACCTCCAATTTGCCCCCAAATCACCACCATCATGGCTTCTCTAACTACACTACTGTTTCACCACAAATGCCCACCAAATGTTTGATGAAAGTCTTTTCAAGCCCATGTTCATTAAAGCAGTTTTTGCCTAATGGGCTTATGAATTCAAGAAAGTTGGTTGTGGGTTATGGAAATCTTGGAGTTTTGAGAGCTTGTTTTAACAAATATAATTTTCAAATTCATCGACCAACTGGTTATCGTAATACATGGTGATTATGTTTTGTTGGTTATTTCATTGAGAGTATCCCATGTTAATGTAGTTTACATACATTTTTTCAGAATAGTCTTATTTGTGAGTGCATATTTCAAGTGGTTTTAGCTTATTGTGCTTTTTGGAACCAAAATGTGCTTTTAAAGGGTGTATAGATTAGCTTATATTTTGGGATTAACAGGTTTACTGAATTTTCAAAAAGCCGATAAGCTCAATTTTTTTCCGTTTATGGTCTTATCAACTTGAGTCTGTTGCTTATTTAAGCTCGTAAACTCAACTTGATCATTTGCCCTTTTTCTAGAAGCAGTCTATAGAGGTATTAGTGTCTGGGTTCCCCATCCCCTCCTTTAACGCAATGGGGTATTGTTGTTTTATACTCAAATTGATAACCTCATAAGGCGAAAAATATGAGCTTATGGGATTTTTGAGAATTCAATACACCGTTAAGCCAATAAGCTAACCCAAACACCCGTTTATGGAATGGATACCTGGTGCGGTTTATCTTAGTTTATGAAAAGCACTTATTTTTAAGCTGATGGACTGGAGTGCTGCATATTTTGAACATACTTTCAAAACCATAAAAACTTAGGGGTGTTTGTTTGTGATTGCATTTCCAAAATAGATTTTGGGTTTGCAAAAAGGTGGTTTTTTTTTCTCTAGTTAAACGCATGTAATTACTTTTTGGTTACTTGCGTTTTGTAACCACGATAATCAAATACTTTACCTCAAAATGCAATCTCAAACACCATTAAAAAGTATCCACCCTCCAAAAACCTCTTAATCTTGCATAATTTTGGGACGTGAGTTAAAAGTTCAATGGAGGGAGTTAGGTCTCACTTATTAGTACCGATCAACCTATACTTTATTTTGTTGGTTTTGGTTGAGTAATGGTTATCTAATCAATGTTGTTGCTTCAGGAAATTTAATTATGTTCACATATGATAATATATTTTTCTTCTTATATACACAGGTTGTCGCAGTTCAGAAGGAAACTCACAACTGAAGGTGTGGTAATAGGCCTGATTGTATCAAATGTTGCTGTGTTTATCTTGTGGAAAGTTGCTGACCGTAGATTCATGGTGCAGAATTTCATGGTGAGTTCTTCATGTTCTATTTTTTGTTCTTAAGCATCATGATCTATTCCTTACAGATAGCTTAGAGGTAGCAATTTTAACCCATTTATATGAAAATGGGTCAATGTGGACTGCATATGGTTGATAACGGGCAAAAAGATCAGACATTTAGGTTAGCTTAAATTAGAAATTGGTCATATGCGTCGAACATGTTAAATGGGTCAAATGGTGCGAAGTATGTATTTAAATGGTTGTCATTTTACTGGAAGAAGGCAAGAAGCTATATATTTTAACGATATAGTTTTTAATCATATTCATAATGTCAACTACTTACAAGGTTTTAAATAAACGGACCTAAAAATGTTGATACCTGTTTTGATGTTTCTATAAAAGCTACCCCGTCACCGCCCAAATTCCTAAATTTGCCACCTTTAAAGTTTATTCGACATCATCGTTACTATTGATTTATTTCATTTGTAGATAAGTTTGGACAACTTTAAAAGTGGACGATTTCATACTATGATAACTTCGGCTTTCAGCCATTATGATCCGGGACATATTGTCTCCAACATGATCGGGCTTTATTTCTTCGGGATGAGTGTAAGTTCACATGTCTTAGAATGTTCATGCGACTTCTGTTGTTTCTTACTTTCTACTAGTAGTAGTTCGGTTCAGAACGATTATAAGATTTACATGTTGACTAATTCGCTCAGAAGCACACAACACGACGACTCTGGGCGTCATTCAGGCAATTTATTCAGTCCATAATCTATAGTGTTTCTAAATAAATAGATTATAATATATACTTTATAAACTTTTATGTATATACATTTACCCTATCATTTTCAGCAACTTATTCAGGGACGGAGCCAGAGGTTACTTCTTTCCCACGTTTGGCAACATTTGTTTGCTGCTTAGGCCTTTCCGTTTTATATCCAAAAGTTGAGATTTTTGTTTGGGATCAATAGTCAAAACATGTTTGGCTAGACAATTTCCATGTTTTTCTTTTTCAACAATTAATACATCAAAATGAAATCTCCAATCTATAACTACTACATAGAAGATTTTGTAAACTGATTCTGTTTTTCAGAATGATATATGTTTTGCCAAAATAGCGTTCTCTTTCCATTTTTTAAACTTTTTAAAAGATGTAAACGCAAAAACAGAAAACCAAGTGCTACAAAACAGAGATTATGAAAAGGGAATACTATATGGATTCTTAATTGTTTTGTCGTTGACAAGATTATGTGCTTTAAAGGGTGCAGACTGGCTACGTCAACTCTCACAAATTTGGTTACTCTTCCTTTTCATTGAACAGATTGGACGTCAATTTGGTCCTGAATTTCTGCTGAAGTTGTACCTAGCTGGTGCATTTGCTGGTTCAGTCTTCTACTTGGTGCACCATGCTTATCTTGCCCTATCATCAAAGGTACACCTCTTTCAACAAAGGTGGCAATTTTGACCTGTTCACTTATGAAGGGGCCAGTTCCTGTAAAGGAACAGGGTCGAATGTCGACCAAAGTGTCTTTGTTAATGCATAGAACCGCCTAAAGTGTTTTGTTTATAAAGTTAGATTATGTTTCACTAATATTTGACACAGTTTATTTATAAACATATATCCAAAATTAAAATAAAGTGTTTGGTGTCAACCCTACCTGACCTGCATTGACTTGTGATATGATCTAAACTAGAAATCACTTAAGAAATGAGGTAAGATCTTGACTAACAAAGGAATTACAAGATTAAGAAAGTAATTCGATTGAAAACCATATGAGTTAGGGTTCTAAACCAATTACAAGATTACAGACAAATTGGGGAAATGATCACAATGATCTCAAACTCTAAAACTAATCACTCTTCGTCCAAACGAGTAACGACCTCTTTATAACAAACTAACTACTGTAACTAAATGGTCACATGCTACGCATGTGATTCATTCCTTTATTCAATATTAGTTGTTGCATTCTCCCTTGTTCAGTCACGTGCATAACAGACAGTAAATAACAACCTGCCCCAAAATATGCCAATTAAAATTCTTGTTTTGACAAAGGTACAAGTACAAAGTATTATTGCATGTTGTGATCTTTTTTCTAACTACAGGAGAGACGTTTGTTTGAACGCGACCCTTCAAATCTTCCGGCGCTGGTATGTTTACTTTCTTGTTTCTCCCAAATCTTGTTTATTATATGAATTGCAACTCAGTTATTCATCTTAGGGAGCAAGCGGTGCAGTGAATGCCATCATGCTGCTCGATCTATTCCTTAATCCAACAAAAACTGTGTATCTTGAGTTTATCATACCAGTCCCTGCTATCTTATTGGTAAAATAATCTTTTATGTTACTGCAACCATCATACAATGTTAGTGCTCAATTATCTCATGACCCTTTCGTGTCACGTTATCCTTTCAGGGGATCTTTCTAGTCGGGCATGATATGGTGAGAATAATAGAGGTATGATACTTGATATATGATGCCATGGCAGTTTTCAAAGCAAAGTCTTTGGAGATGCATAATTGATAATCACACCTATTATCATTAATGGTTTCAGGGAAATACTCTAATCTCCGGATCTGCTCACTTGGGTGGTGCTGCAGTTGCGGCCTTGGCTTGGGCACGGTTGAGAAGGGGCCGTTTTTGACGTCTTCTAGTCAACCTAAGTTTATTTGACTTAGGAGTAGATTCTATTATAGGGTATTATGTCTTTTCCAATTTTCACACCCATTTGGGTCAATTCACAACTCTACAGCACTCATGGAGGTGTCCTATCGAAACCTTTTGCTAAACTCTAAATCACCCAGTTCATACATAATGTGCTTTGGGGCCTTAAATGTCTGGTTCAGGCTTCCCCGCTAAGAATGAATGAGTCTGTCAGTCCGTTGGGTCAAGTGGTCAGCTAATCAGCTATTAAACAGTTTCGGTAGGCTTAATTTGTGTGGACTTGTACTGAAAGTCAACGCTAATTTGGAGAGGACCCATTGTTTGAACAAGACTGCTGTGAAATTTATGAAGTGGTCCAACTCTTAATCATTGTAAAGAGTTGACCCATTTATTTTTATTATTTTTGAAAGGTGTGAAGTACTGGTAAATGTTGGGAGGTCTAGCATACGTTGTCTTAACTGGGTCTGCGCTAGAGATCCCCCTCGACGAGTAGATCTCCTTATTTAAACCCCTCGATGAGGAAAACCCCTTGTCAAAACTTAAACTCAAAACCTTAGGTTTCAGATAATTGGTGCACCCTAAGGCATACGACAACCCACCAAAATGAGTTGGTTATATAACCCATTTATATGATGGCCCATTGGGTTTTTTGTTTGCCATCATTTTATGCTTTGTTTTTTTTTTCTTTTACGTCATATTGGATTAAGTGGCTGAATGGATAAATAATGTCTCTATTAATTAAATAATAAATAGGTAATTGACGGTTAGTTTTGCTTATTAAGTCAGAAAAGAAACTCTCTAAATTGACTTAATGAATTAAGTATTTTTTATTAAGCTCATTAAGTCAAAAGTAAATGGGCCTTTGTGTATTACATAATGCAAAAACAAAATAAAAAAATGACAAATAAATTCAATAAAACTAGTGCGAATGAGCCATCCTTGTAATCATTGTTTTCAAACCGGCCGGTCCGCGGTCGGACCGGTTTTTTCAAGAATTCCAGTTTGATAGACCCCGGTTGGATAGCGGTTAGTGAACCGGGATGAACCGGCTGGTCGGACCGGAACCGGACCGACATTCGAACAGGTTTGAACCGGGTCAACGAAAGTCAAACTCTTTTTTTTTGTTTTTTTTTCCTAATATAACAGTGAAAAGTGGTAACCGAGTCAAAACTAAAAACGGGACTTCACTTTTCAATGAAAGTTTTATATAATCCAATAAAAATTTTCAATGAAAGTTTAAAGTTGTATTAAAACTTGTTTAGATCACGACTTTTGTGTTATAATTTGGTTTGTTTTGGATAATTAATGTTAGAACTTAATGTTATTAAACTTATGTTGTGTTTAAATTAGGAATCTTATGGTATTACTTTGAAAAAATATAGTTCGTCAAAAACCCGGTCCAACCAGTAAAATTTTATGAGCCCGGTTCAATGTCCGGTCCGGTTTTCAAAACATTGCTTGTAATTATAAATGGACGATAATCATAATAATTGGTCGTCAAGTTTTTATTGTCCATGTCTCATGATAATATTACTTGTTTAGAAAAGTTTTTATTTTGTCCACCTTATGATAACATTACTTGTTTATAGGGGTGAGAACAAGCCGAGCCGTGTCGAGTTTCAGAAATTTTAGGCTTTTTCGTTTATTTATTAGTCGGTTTGGGCTCAAGTTCGAACTCGTATAAATATTCAAAAATTTGTTCGAGCTCGAGTCGTTATTGTTCAAGCTTGATACTAGTTTATATTTTATAAAAAAATTATTTAGCTACATTTCATGAATTCGATAAACTTGTCTAATTACTTGAACCCTAGCTCGAATAATCTGATTTATGATTATGTATTAACTAATCTTGTATTTAAAAAACTCATAAAACTCACTTTAACAGTGTGTTTTATATAATTTGGAGGTTTTTAGTTCCAATCTGCTTATTAGCATGATATATAATGAGTATTTTTAACCATGTAATGGAAGGCTCGAGTAGCTCGTGGAGCTCGTTCGGCTCGCTCGTTAAACAGTTAAATGATCTTTCGAACGGGCCGAGCCAAAAAAGAATATTTTTTTTAAGCTTGCTCGTTTAACTACTCGAGTTCAATAACTCGGCTCGAGCTCGACTCGAGCTCGAAACAGTTAACCTCGAACTCGGTTTAAACGATCTTGAGCTCGAGTAGCTGAAGAACAGTTCAGCTCGTTTCTCACCCTTGTTTATACCTCAAAGCTCAAAGCCATAGTCTTGAATAGAGTAAGAATAGTCATCGAAACTGCCCAGTGAACCATCCGTTGGATGGTTGGACCAGCCTGAATAACAATCAGACTAATAATGTACATATATACATTAACACGTAAACGGTATCCACGCCTATAGGAGAGGCCTTCAAGTTGAATAGTTAGTCGCCTTTGTTCATTAACTTTTCCAGTTTTCCTTTCCCATTCATCTGAGTTAAAATAAGAAATAAAAAACAAACTGCCATACCGCGACCGGTTCCTTGCGCAACCAGGCGGTTTTTCTTGAGGATAATACATAAAAACCATGTTGAAAGATATTAACATACGTTATCTCGACTAATAAGGTACCTATACTTATGATATTAAAAAGGTATTAAGAACCCACTTTTTAAAGTAATATAAGGTGCCTGAACTTATTTATGTGGCACGTTGTTACAAACTCTCACTTATAATCGGACACCCTCATTAAGCATACTCTCACAATCGTTACTCAAGGAAGTGAACGAGTCTCACACAGTCACTCTCATCGTACCTCAAGTTCTAAGGAGCTACCCCTTTGATAGCATTCGTAAGACTTCAGATTCTAAAGTATTCGTTACACTCGATAACTCTTAAAATCTTAACTGAAAATCGTGATAGGCCGATAGCGGATGCACACGTACCCGCATATAATTTTTTTACACTAGATAAAATGGCCACAAAAATTATATTGTGAATTGATAACTATGAACAATTGTAAATGCTTGTGTGAAATTTCACTAAATGATTTGTTAAAAAATGAGATGAAAATACAAGATGTCTATATATAGACTTAACTAACTACTCTAACTATTATGGTTATAACAAATCCGTAACTAACTACTAACAATCATCTTCTAATCTTCTACATTACAACTTTAATCTTCTAACTTGTAACAATTAGTCCTCCAACTTGTATCAGATGTATGACCAACCTTGTTTTCAAAATTGTCTTATCATGGAAACATTAATTATCGATTAGGTGATTTAATCAGGATTGATAGGAAATTAAGACTAAATCTTGTTCCAACTATTATTGTATTTGTCGTCCATTTGATAGGCAAATTTGAAATTATCAAAATGAGAATTTTGCTT
This sequence comes from Asclepias incarnata, assembly GCA_025447715.1. NCBI lineage: Eukaryota > Viridiplantae > Streptophyta > Magnoliopsida > Gentianales > Apocynaceae > Asclepias > Asclepias incarnata. The sequence continues at coordinate 15,759 of JAOEHQ010046935.1, forward strand.
AAAGAAAGAATTATTGTTTCTTGGTATTGCCTCATTTAGTATTTGTACCTTCACATATTTAGTAAATGGGATTTATGCAATGTACCTAGAATAAACAAAGAAAAAGGTTATGTTTAACCCAAAATTAGTTGACCTTTTTAGAAAGTCAAAACATCTTTCATCATCTTTTTATCTTGAGTATGTCTTAAGCCCAATTATTAGTCACTTTGTCCCTCTTAAATTAGGAGAGTGTTATGTACATTTAATCTGTTAAAGTAAATAAAAAAAGAAGAAAGAAAAATAAAACAGAAAGAATAATAGAAATCTCAAGAACATTAAACAAGATTCAAGATAAATCAACCCAAATTCGAACTCTAATCTAATAACAATAATGATAATCATCTTGTAACTAGTTATTGAGGATCTGGGTGATTATAGTTAGGGTTTTTCAAGAAAAAAAGAAGAAGAAAAGGGTTGGAGTGTGTGATTAAATGTTTGATTCCTTAGATTAACTTAAATCTAACTAGAGGTATATCTCCTTCCTTTGATTTTTGAAGTTAAGGTTCATACACATTATTATTGGGGATTTTATTAAAATATATATTGGAACCCTAGATTAAAGAGTGATAAATATTGTTGGTTAGGGTATGATTAAGTATTTTGATTTCTTTATTAAGTTAAAGAAAATTTATTGAAAGATATATATACATGTATATATATATTTATACTAGTAATTTAAATCAGTTCATGTTATAAAATTTCATGTTATACATGTTATAAATATTTATTTTTGTTGATGCAAAAAATTCATTGTTTTAAAAAATCATGATAAATCAACTGTAGCTCCATAGGAGTCTTATAATATATCGTTGGAAAGCTATGCGAGTCTATTTCTCAAAAAATTGGTTTGATAAATTAATTCCAAGCATAAGTAGTTAGTCAAATGATTGATATACTTTAGACTGTCCAAAAAGTCAGAAAAACAAGTTTTATAAAATTAGAAGAAATGTTGTCGAGTGTTAATTAAATGATATGAATAATGTCAGGTTTTAGGAGAGTAATGAAATGTATATAGAAGTCTATTGTGAGATTACTTAAATAATGGAAGTATGTACAAATCAAGCTAAAAATGATGAAAGAAACGTTGTTAAAAAGATCATATAAGTGATGACACTTAAGTGTTTTTTTTCTTTTAAACGGCGATAAAAAAGTTTAAAAAAATGCTAGTAAGAAACTAGTTACTACAAGAAAACATGACCATCCGATCCAGAATAAGACTAAGAACTAAGAACTCTAACATGCCTATAAAAAGGTTTTGGAATGCTTATTTTGGTGTTGCGGGTTCAAACAATGATATATATGTGTTGAAGCAATCGTCATTGTTTATTCCCAGAGTGAATGGGAGGGCTCCTGAGTATGGCTCCAGTGTAAACGGTCGGCAATACAATCGAGGATATTATCTAGGGGATGGAATTTACCCCGCTTGATCATGTTTTCTCAAGGCATATGCATACGGACCCAATTGTTCATAAAGAGAAGGTACCGAAAAGACTCTAAAGGTCCGTGAAAAAAGACGTTAAACGAGCATTTGAGCTTCTAAAGATCAAGTGGGCTATCCTAGCACGACCAGCATGAATGATGCAGAAGCAAAAGATCATTAACACCATGTATGCATGTGTTATTCTACATAATATGATCATCAAGGACGACGGTAACGTGATATCACCGGTTCACATTAAGGATACTCCAAACGATCCTAATGTCAACCCTAATTTCCAATATCAATTACGTAATGAAGAGACGCATTACACATTGCGTCGTGATATTACAAAGCACCTAGCGACCCAAAATATTGACACATTTTGACAATCACTCTTTACTGTTTGATACATTTTTTGGTTTTTTTTTTGACAAAAACAAGAGAGGAGTCATCGGTTCAAAACTTATCAAAATGAATACTTGTTGCAATCACACCCTTTCACCTTTAAGATTTTAATTTGCAACATCAAGCTAATTTTATTTTTTACTTTAAAAATGTACACGACATAGGACCCCTCCTATAACTATAATGTAGGGGTACCAAAATGTACCATACCTATTTTGAAAACGACGTCTCTGTAAAATCCCCAGCTGTATCATATGCTTATTGCAGGGGTAAATACATCCGTAAGATATTATTCTTTTTTCTTGCTTTTCAACCAAATAATATTCTCGTGAATACGAATAGTTCTGTGCGTTTATGTAAGTACGATAATAAACTTAAGAAAAATGATAAATTTTTCTAAATATTAGCTTAAAAATCCTTTTAAAATCACATAAATATAACATGTGAATTTTATTAAATCTTTTTCTTAATTTTATCCCTTATTTTTTCACATGTTATCATCTTATTGCTAGGAGGATTATTAAGTTAATAAATTAAAAAAATATATCATTATCTTAAACTTAAACATGAAAGAATCAATTTTAGGGTAGAGTTTTTATAAGTTTTTATAGCTTGAGTTTCTGTTTTTTTTACGTATAAGTTTTTTTTTTTTTAAATAAGCTTTTCAACTAAAAGCTATTTGACGTAGCTTCTAAAAAAACTAGCCGAAACTTTTTAAAAGAAAATTACATAAATACCCATTATATAATTATTTTAACATTTTGACTTTTATTTGTTTGTCCTTTTATATAATTTTACGTTTATGGTCTACTTCAAACTAATGCCAAACACTTTTATACAAACAAAATCTTCGGTTAAAAGCTCTAGTTTAAAACTCCAACGCTGAACTCCAGTCATTAGCAACTAGTGTTGTTGAATCTCTGCTCCTTAAAAAAAGATACATTATTGGCTACAGAGATTCACCGGCTTTGACTCTGGGTTCACAAAGCGAGTCAGTATTTAGGATTAATTTATTCGTAAAACAAATAGGACACCATGATTACCTATAACAACAACAATTTCTTGATATATTTAAAATTATTATTGAATTAAATTAAACATTTACTTATACAACAACAATATCTAATGACGTTGAACATTTTTATGTATATATATTAACAAAAAACTTTATATTTGTACTTTCTCTTGTTGAATATGGAAAAGCAAGCTTTACTTTAGAAAAGGAAGGTGGTCAGGAACGAAGTGTTGATGATCAAGAAACCTGCGTAAAGTATTTGTCGTTTTGTACAAATGTTGGGCTACAATGCCATGGTCAAATTTATCAAAGGTCAAAAGTACAGCCAACTACCCTTTATTCGTGTTGAACTGTTGATACTACGTAGTACGTAATGCCGTAGGCCTTAACCCCTAGCTGGAGTAACTTTGGGTTTGCTTCAAACTTCAAATTAGGGCACTCCCATCGTGGTTTCTCATTGTACCCGTTCTCACAACACCAATATTACCATCTCTTTGTTGTGGCCTCGTTGTCAAATTCTCCCCACAATGCTAATGTCACGGCCTCGTTGTGGGCGCGTTGTGGATTTCAAATTATGTTGAGAACGTGATTTATACTCCAAAGATTCCATTTTTGTGGGCCATGTTTCAAGAATGTGTGACTTTATGCTTTATGTATATGTATATATATATATATAAAGGATGGTGTATGATGTGGTGATGATGTGGCAGTGAGAGAAGTTGAGAATTTGAGAATTTGGTGGTATGGTTGGTAGGGGTAAATTCTAGGAGGAGGGGATGATGTGACGCTGATGTGACAGTGAGAATTTGAGAATTTGTGGTAATGGATGGGAGATGCCTCATAAAAATATTCCAAAATCATTATTTTGGATAAATTTACACATGGGGGGATAAATAAAATTGGATAAATAAAGTGACCCTTTGAAAAGTGAATGGTATCCTAGAAATATGAAAGTCAAACTAGACTTACAACTTTATATTCTTTTTAATTTAATGCTTTTTTTTAGTGTAGAGGAGACCATATTTAAGATGTAACCACTAAATAGTAAATTAGTAACATTCTGTACAACAATATATTCCAGAGGTATTTATGTCAAATATCATAAATATATTCTTAAAGGATTCATTCATATCAAATACTTGGCAAATTAAAACATAATCCAACATAATAAAAACAGTAAATAAAGGGCAGGAGATCGAGTAATATATAAAACATACCGGCGGTAAGAAACGGGAACAATGCCGGCACGATATTGGGCGATTTTAAGAAACATGGGCATAGCAAGATCGAAATGAGTACGAGGAGGGTTACACCAACCACCATTGTCGTTTGGTAAGGCGAAATTCGGTGGGCAAAAATTGGTGGCTGTGATGAATATAGAGGGACTTCCGGCGTGACACCATCCTGGGTCGTTAACACATTTGATTTCAAAGCATGCGCCGCAAGTAAGCCCGTTGTTAAATAGCGCTGTGCTTAATGCCGCTGTGTTAACCCCATATCCTTGGCTGTATAAGTTACCGTATCCACAAGCACCACCTATATATATATGAAATAATTAATAGAAAATAAAATTTGTCACTTTTAGCTAGTAATTTAACTAAAGCCAATGGGTTGGCGGCCTATCGGTGTCCTTAGAAAATGTTTTTTAAAATGCACATTTGTCACTGATGGAACTTGAACAAATAACCTATTAATTGTAACGTTACTTCGAATACTGCTAGACCAAAACTTTATGTGACAAAAATAAAAAAGTAAAATTACAGTGTATGTTCCTATCTTAGTAAGTGTAGAATTTAACAATAACATACCCATTGTACCGGATGCGTCGCTACCACCATAGAACGTAGCATGAGCACCTTGCCACGGTCCACCGGCATAGTTACCGGGGATTCGAGCATCGGTCATCGATAAAATTGAGACAACTAAGAAGACAATGCCGCTTATAAATCGCATTGTTTTAGCCATGTTTCAATATGGTTTTCTAGGGACAAAAAGCTAAGAGAGAAAGTGATGTTGGGTTTGAGGGAATGAAGAGAAAAAGGCAAGAAGTGTGGGGTACTTATGGAGGGAAATCATGGATATTAGGAGGGCAATTATGTAATTTTGATGGTTTTAAATTGTCATTGTTTTGTAAATTAAGTCAAGTAAAAGTTGATGATTAAAAATAGATTGTGTGGGGCCACTTAAAAAGTTTCTTGTTCATATTGCTGGTTGTGACCCGTTGGATCCATGTGGACCCGGTTTGGATCGTGGATAACCGGATCCGACGGTTTATTGTATTTCCATCATGACATTTATTTGCATTTATATCTATTTGATGGTAGAGATTGAGTCGTGAATATTAATCAAACACTTTTATAAGTTCACCAATATAATCTTCATAATGGAATACCTAAATATCGATATTGTACGACAAACTTTGTCATCCTATAATAACTATTTTATATTAGACTTATATGTTTTTTTAATGATCCAAAAGGAGTAAAAACAAACGAGTTGGCTAACAAACTAGTTGGCTTTGTTTGAGCAATGCATATGCGTTATGTTTTTTGTAACGGCAACTTGCGAATAGATCATATCTCCACCATTCAAAGGTGAGGGCTTATGCATACCAGGATAGTCAGTTATATTAACCAGATCCCGCTATATCCAATGCTGAGTAACATCATAAGCAAAACCACTTTAGGCCTCCACCTTATATTGGTATTGTGGTTATCGAGGATCGAACTCATGCCTCCAGTGTAAAACCTGATGACTCAACCAACTGAGTAGGTATTATTGTCACATATGCATTATGTTAAATAAGGTTTATGCCAACTAATTGAGCACATCAAATTAAGGAAATTACTAACTTGGGTTTAGCATCGAAGTTATAGTAACGAATCAACACTCTTCTTTACTACCTTATAAAAATTATAGCACTTTTATTTTTGGAAATGTTGAAATTTTTTACATGCGATATGACACAAATACCCTCCTCCTTTTTTCTAAATTACCCTCTCCTTTATTCACTAATTTAAATATTTCCACTTAATATACCTAAAATACCCTTAATGAAATAATTTACAACATCTATCCCTTAACTTTTAAAAACACTACCCCATTTTACATCAATTACATTTACATAAATAGCTTACGCTACTCGCCGTCACCACCACCAGTCGCAACTGCCACCCGTCTCCACCGTCATCACTACACCGCCGTTGCCGCCACCGTCGCTGCATTGCACGGGTACCATGCTATAAGTATTAAACTTTACTACGTTGTATATAATAAAAAAAAATACATGTTTTTAATGTTATATTAAAAGTGAACTAGAATTAATCTCATACATTTTTGGGCACACAATATACTTTTTATATAAAGAAAATAACATAAATACCTAAAAAAATACAAAAAATATACCATTTTAACCAAATTTTTTTTGATTTACACAAAATACCCAACAAAATCACAATGGAAAAGCAAAATCGCAATGGAAAAGCCAAAATCG
>JAOEHQ010046936.1:0-11173 GCA_025447715.1 Asclepias incarnata
GGTGACTCACCATTCTCACACATGGATCACAAGATATAGTTTCTCCACTTGCCTTTGGCAAGGTTTGAACCTGTGACCTTGCAGGTCTTCATCTTGTAGGCCCATGTGGTCACATGGTGGCACCACTCCATCTAATGATGGATTGGTCCTATAGTTTGGGTTTAGTAGTGGGCTTCTGCGTGTTTTAGTTACTAGAGTTCAGTAGGGGATCTTGATCCTTTTTTTATAGTTGGGATGTGTGAATGGAGTTGCATTTTCCCTTATACAGGGAACAAACCAAATTATAGGTAGTGATGGATACGTCGGAAATGCTTTCTTTTGTTACTAATTAACTTCCATTCAATAGATTGCTCAGGTCTTAACGGGATCTTAGTTCCATATATGGACATCCAAAGATCACATATCCGTGTATTTTAGTTGGTTTGTACTCTGTATCTGTTAAGGAATTATCATATTGAAAAGTATGTGACATACAAATTATGTTCTTATAATAGTAATCAATATACATGGTATTCTCTATATTGTTTAAAGTAAGAATGCATATCTAAGTTTAAGCTTACAAGAATGCATATCTAATTTTAAGCTTACTAAAACTCATTTTTGGTGGTTAAACAAGATTTTATATGTGGCTTATCTTACTATATATTTATGCCACTCCACTAGTACATATATCAGTTAATTCTGATCATATATCATGTGGCACATCGAAATGAATAGATATCTTGATACTATGAGTTCTACATGCAATGAACTAGGTATATTCACATCTGCAACTAGATATATCTGCATGCAATAAAGCATGCTTGAAATCATCCTTTTCTGCTTTTCCAGCTCAAGTTCGATGAAAGCTTGACTCGAATGAAAGAGAGTTGAGCTTGAATAGGTCATTAAATGCTTGCCTCGACTGAAAGCTAGCTGAGCTTGAATAATTTGATAAAAGCTCGACTCCTTTGCAGTCTTTGCTGGATCTAATGATAATAGATATATCCTGATTTGTTTACACCTATAAATAGCGGCTGATTTTTTGTTTATGTCATCCGGCCTAATATGGACATTAGCCATCTTGCTTAGTGGATTGAATGAGTTTATTCTCTTTCCTGTTCTAGTATTAGCTTAAAATTCTTTGTGTTGATTAAATCTTTAATTTGGTTTTCAGTGCCAGTCACAATTGCAGACCCTTTATGCTGAAGGAATAAAGGGATGCGATACGGAGTTTTCTGCATACAATTTACTTTGTGTGATCTTGCACTCTAATAACAATAGAGATCTCTTGTCGGCGATGTCTAGGTTTGTAACGTGATATAATCACTTCAACTGTATGCATGATGTTTTTAATGTTTGTTTATTCAGTGAATAACATCAAAGCGAAAAACTTCTGTTTTATCTTTAGATTATCATTAGAAGCAAGGAAAGATGCAGGGGTAAAACATGCTCTTGCAGTTCGTGCAGCCGTCACCTCTGGAAACTATGTATTGTTCTTTAGATTATACAAGAATGCTCCTAATCTGAACACCTGCCTTATGGGTGAGTTTCCATTTCTTTGATAAAGTTAAAAATATAGATGGCAAATTACAACCCATTAACTACAAATGGACTGATTTGGGTTTTTTTTTTTATCTCTAATGGGTCAAATAAAAAAAAGGTTGCCTACAAGAGAAACAACTCAAATGTGTCGAATGGGTTAAAAGTCACTCAAAGTGTATGTGTGATCATAATTAACAGTTTAACACATCATTTATATATATTAAAAAAGGGCAAAAAGGTGTGTTTGGGTCAGCCCAATGTGTTTTGACCCGTACCAAATAGTAAACTGTTTTTATGCGGTCCTGTTTTGACATATTACCCAACCTGGCCATCTTGCAATCTTTAGCGAAAGAACATATACTTCAGAATCGATAATTATGTGTTGGCTTGTCTTTTTTCCAGATCTTTATGTTGAGAAGATGCGGTATGCGGCTGTGAAATGCATGACTCGTTCATATCGTCCAACACTCCCAGTGTTTTATGTGGCTCAGGTCCTTGGCTTTCAATCAGCTGAAATGTCGGATGAAAAAGATACAGGGGGGTTGGAGGAGTGTACGGAATGGTTGAAGGCTCATGGTGCATGTCTCACAATGGATAATTCCGGAGAGATGATGCTTGATTCGAAGGTATGTTCGAATCGCAAGTAACTCATGAATTTGCAGTCTACACGGTCATAGTTAAGTAGATTTTTTTGATGTGGTCTATTACTCTATTGGATTATCACAACAATATTAAAAACTAGATGTCGGGCTGGGCCAGTCACAAACACTTACCGTGCATGGAAAATAATTGGAAAGGTCTATCATAATAAAAATTTAACTTCTCTTTAAAAAGGTGATTTAGAAGATCTTATGCATTCAATACACCATTATAACTTTCTACTCTATTGACCGATTTGACTCGTTCCCTTAATTAAATCATGTAGCTTGACCTATAAGAGGTTGAACATCACCCAAATCATCCAGTTATAGGGAAATAGTTTATTGGTGTCTATCTTACTTCTTTAGTCACGTAATCATGTAAGATAATAAAATACCCAATATAAACCATATTATGATGCTATTCCATTCCCTACCCACATCCCATCCAATAATGCTGTTAACGTTGGCCGAGTGTTGGGTGCTTGACCAAAACATGAATGTGTTGTAAAAGTTCCAAATAGTCATTAGCCTAGTGTGACTTGGTACCAGCAATTCAATGGCTGATTTTGGTTTCTTAATGTGCAGGCTTCGATGGCTACTCTGTTTATGCCAGAGCCAGATGATGCAGTGGCCCATGGAGATGCCAGTCTTGCTGTTAATGATTTTTTGACCCGTTCGTTATCATAAGCATGTAAGAAAACTAATGCCTGGATCCCGGAAACTGGCCTGGAATTTATACATGGCATGGTTTTAAAAAGGGATCAAAAAGTGTATGATCGCGATAGAGAAAATTCAGTGAGTTGATATAATATGTTGTTTTCATTAGAAATTAAATCTTCATTCTTTTCTATAGAGGCACAACGTGTAAGGTAGATTGTGGATAAATCAAGTTATTGTGTTAAATCTTCATGTTTTAGAAGATTAATTTCCTTGTGTTGATATCTACAGACACTTATTAGGCCTTTCTTCTGTGACAAATTAATCTTCTAAAACATATCAACATGAAATTATCGATGTCAGATGAGTTACTTTCTTATATCTTGCTGAAGGCTAAACTTGTTATCTAACGTTTTAACCAAAACATATGGTCAACGAAATGTTTTAAAGATGTCAATTGATTTTCTTTCAGCAGGTCGGTTTATTATTTATAGAAAATTGAATTGAATATAGTTACATTATTCTCTACAAAGTTAAACTATATCATATTCAAAATATCTTAGAATTCTATACCTTTAACTATCTAAATAATTAACTGTGTTCTATGTATGCATGTTGCACGTCTGTTTCTACCTAAAATCCTTCTTTATAGTTTTTGTATATGATACGATATGGTATGATATCATGAATCTATTTTCTTCCACATTGTGCGCGTTCGGGCCGTTGAAGGACGATTTTGTCAATGCTTAATGTCGTCTCTTTGCCTTACCTCCTTTTGCAGGTTTCTGAGATCCTTAGATGATCTTATTGAAGGGATCTATATTTATATAATCAATCTTAAAGCCTCCAGACTCCAGTAGCAGTGGAACCAAAGTATATAGAAACTAGAAAGACCAAGACATCTTAGTTTTTAGGCACATGTTTTATACATGTGTATCGTTCACTCTTGTAATAGTTTGTATCATATTCTTTTAACACGATACTTTGCAGGTCTGTAGAACCCGACTAGAGATACAAGTAGCTTTCATTTCGCAAACTGTATCTTGAGTTATACGTGTAAGAGCATACAAAGTGAGAGCCGAGTTCATGCATCCATTATCAACAGTTTCTCGCATTCTAAGCTTTTAAAATGAAACCTCATTGATTCTTATGCTGACTTGTTTAAAGTAATACAAGCTTTTCACTGAAATATGATGTAGTTGATCAATCTTAACTTGTTAATCTATCTTGTTCTTGTAGCGCGTTGGCGTTACCCGTAGGACTTTGTTAATATTCATACATGTAATTAAAGAGGTTTTGCAAACAATAGCAGTTGGAGCTTATAAACAGGCAAACAAGTTAACACAAAGTAATACGAAACATATTAAGCTGTTTTATACCTAGCAAGTCTCTCAAGTTTATTTATCTTTTATCATATAAATTGCATAATTTTTATAACTAATAAAATCACTCGACTTTTCATAACAGACATACAAAAATTAAAAAATTAACTTAAGTAGGTTCCGGGGTTTAAAAAATATATTTTTAAATATATTTTTGTAAACCTGAATGACTTGAATAGTAATGGATAAGTAGATCACCTCATTTGAACTATTTTATAAACGTGAGGTTTCTTTTTAATGAGAAATAAAAATGGGATATTTTTAAAAGATTTTTAAAATGAAACCACAATGGAGTTTAATTAGTTTAATTAAAAGTGTTATATTTATTTTGGGAAGTGATATTGGTACCATTGAAATTGATAAAGTTGCCATAATGTATAAATTTTAGTATCTAATGCACAATGTTGGTAAATTAATCAAATTTCATGATACCAATATCATCTCCCATTTATTTTGGTGTAATACAGGCAACAACATTACTTATTGATATTAATATAAACTAGGCGTCCTTTTCGCTTATTTAGTGTCTTGCACGATACCATCATATCATAGATATATTTATTATTGAAAGTGAAAGTTTTTTTTGAGTATCTTAAACATTAAACTTTTTTAAATGTCCTCGTCCCTATTTAATACTAGTAGGTATCGAAACGAGTGTGATACACAAGCTAGAGGGCTAACTACTTTAACTAGCAGATACGTAGTTGGTTCTTGATCGATCTCATGGCCAGCAACGCATATGATGTGAGAAAATATATATGCACAGTCACGTATATATCTGAAATCATGAGGACGAACCGGCCGGATTGGGTAAGTTGTTGTGACAAATCTGCTCTACTTCTAAACTCACTACTACCCTAAATAATCCTAAAATGACGGGATTGAATCATGGACTTTACCCCAAAAGACAAGAGCTTCTATCAAGTGGACTAACCCCACATTGACGATTTGCCGAAAATTTATATAGTAGCAAAACAAAACATGTATCACTTAACGACAATGATTGAGTTGTCCAAAAAAAATGCCCCAAAGTATACACAACTACGGTTGATGGAAAATTAATGTATACATATATATTGTCAATTCCTCTCAAAGTCTCAAGTCTTACCAACATTTTTTAGCTCACATAGAAATGCTTTCTTGCATAGATATTTGGTACATCTATCTTTAATGTATCAACAACTTTTTGTATATTATTATCTCTATGGGTAGTGATAAATCTACAATATTTTTTATCCATTTACAACAAGTACATGTATGTTAATGCATAATGTACAACTGTGTAAAGCAGTGACTGTTGTGGATGGATAAAAAGTGTTATAAATTTATCAGTTATCACTACCCTATCTCTATATCTATTGTAAGAATATTCAATATTCCATCTAGTAACAAAAATAGATTTTGGGGCCACTTAAAAGCTTAGATTGCAGGTAACCTAAAGTTTAGAGTATTTTGACTTTTTTATTTTTCAATTTCCCAACACGAAAAAGGAAAATGGCCATTTAAAGATTGTAGGTAATCTAAACTCAGAATGATTTTGACTTCAATTATTTAATACATGTAATTAAACTTTCAATTTCCCAACAGTTTTGCACCTAACCAAATTTAATTAGTGATATTCTCATTTCATTACATTTATCAAGAAATAATAATAGTAAAAAAAAGTAATTACTTATAAAACTATGTAAAATTTTCATTACAAGTACATCAACTTTCATCTTTTTACACTTTACCTCCTTTTATTTTTGCTTCCAAGCAACAAGCAAAAGTAAAATAGTATCCTGAAAAAGAACCCCCATGCTACTGTTATCCATAAGCAGTTCCATTTGCTTAAATCAGTGATCCCTTGTTGTTTTAGTATATCAGCTCCAGTGGTCAAGCAAGTGGTGCTTGTGATGTTCACTCCTAGTGAGTTACTCATGCTTTGTAAAAGCTTAATCTTCATCGAGTTATCGACATCTCTTAACGGGCTGTTGTCGAAAATCTGTATTCCTCTAACGAAGCACTTGATGGGATCCTGGAACTCGTTTTGTAAAACGGCTTCGTAAGGGTATTTAACAAGCGAAATGTAGTGAAACCATATCCAGTAGCCAGGAATTCGATCACGATTAATGAAAAAGCCACTGAATAAGAGGAAATAAGCGAGTATCGCGACGACAATAGTGTACCCAAGCATTACTTGAGGGACGACTCCTGATAGAAATGTAACGAATGAACTCCCTGCCCAAAAGGATGCCAAGATTATGAAATAGTAGAATAGGAAACCCCCAAAACCCCCGTCGAGTCCCACGGCCCAAAATGTTATGGCTGCGAATGCAAATGATAAGAAAACGAGTGATGGGATAGCGACTAAGGAGTGTGATAGAACGTATGATGATCGTCTATACGCGTTGTAAGCTGTTTCTCTCATGAAAATGTAACGTTCTTGTAGAAACACGGGCAATGCATCCGCACAAGTGTAGAACGTTGTTGACATCGCGAATGCGAAAAATCCTAACCTTTCCTGAACCCCTTTTGGCGAATTATCAAGATTCCAAAACATGGTCGCGAGTATGAACCCAGTGACAACAACTGCACCTAGCCGAATCCCAAACAATTCGGGCATTCTTCGTGAGTTAGTGAACGATCTTTTAGATAAAACCAAGAGTTCCATCCAAATTGGGTTGGCAAAAGTTGGGACTAATGAATTTGGATTGATGTCGTTGCTAGCACCAGCACCCGAGACTAATTTGCCTCGAGATATACTTGCACTTATAGCTTCTTTTAGCGATAAGCCGTGCATTGGTGTTTCGTTGCCCGTGGCTAAACTGTTTCGGGAACGCTTTAAATCTTGCCATGACTTGTTGAACTCGACTAGGCTTTTAGTTCCACCCGGTGATCCTTCGAGTTCTCGTATCAAATCCAACGCGAACTCTGTCCTATTCTCTTTGTCAGGAATAGGATGACCGAAGTCGGAGAAATATAGGGGTAGGTTCGATGGAGAACCACTGTAAACTGTTTGTCCACGAGACAAAAACAACAAACGATCAATCAAACCAAGAATCCTGTAACTCGGTTGATGTATCGACATAATCACGATACTCCCACTTTGCGCGATACGTTGCAACACCTTCACGACCATAAAAGCACTAGTCGAATCAAGCCCAGAAGTCGGTTCATCGAGGAGTAGAATAATCGGGTCGTGAATGATGTCAATGCCAATCGAAACACGACGCCTTTCACCACCCGAAACACCTCTATGTCCTTCATCGCCAATAACAGTTTTGGCTGCGTTTCTTAGCCCTAATTGATCGATCAAAGCTTGAACTCTTAACTTCTTCTTCGATTTTGACAATGTTCGAGGAAGCCGAAACTCGGCAGCAAACATAAGTGTTTCTTCAACTGTTAACATGGGAAATAACAAATCATCTTGCATAACATAAGCTGAAATCACCTTCAACAACCTAGATTCCAATTGTTCGCCATTTAAAGTTACTTTCCCTTTCAAACTATCTTTCGCGATTCGGTTAGCCAATGCATCAATCAACGTAGACTTCCCCGAGCCACTCGCACCGAGTACAGCCAGTATCTCGCCATCTCTTGCTTGTCCAGATATATCATTCAATAAAACTTTATATCTGGAAAACAATCTCTCTCCACCTACAGCTTCTCCAGAAGTCGGGGCTGCAGAGCCAGCCCCTAACCTCGTACGTCCGTTTAACACGGACGGAACCTCCATCTTACTACGTACTTTTACACTATACGTTAAATTATTAAATGCCAAAACAAATGGCAACGAGCGAGGCTCGTTGCCAATTTCACTCATTTCCATCACATGGTGCGTTGGCGATGATTCATCGCCAACACCCTGGCTATCTCCCACATATTTTAACAACTCGCCGAGTGTCGGCGACATCTGTGCATGAGACTCTGCTGTGGAACTACCCTTGGTTTTTATGTTTTTATTATTATTATTATCTGCCATTGTTTTGGACATAGCAGATCCAACAAGTAGGGAATGGAATGGTAGTTGTGAAGAAGGTGGGAAGTTATGGGAGGTGTGAAGAAGTTGAAGATTAAGATGATTATATATATAGGTGGGCTTGTGTATGTATATATATATATATATATATATATATATGTATTGTATAGGTGTGTATGTATATGTGAGAGAGACAAAGATTATTTAGAATTTGTGTTAAGATTAAATGTTTTCTTGTACGTATGAAATGCATGGGGGATGACAAGTGAGACAAGTGTGTGATTATAGTGTTGGTGTGTGTGAGAGAAACGTGGTATGTGATTGTGTAAAATAGGATCCATATTTACTAAATTACATTATTTAGTTTCATGTCACATTATGTTTATGTTTCTTCAATTATTAACTTTTAAATGATATGATATATGATATATGAATGTTCATTATGAAACATTTTAAAGATTTTTGTATCACATTATTTTTATGTTTCTTGAATTATTAACATTTTTTACATGATATGATATATGATTCGTGTTTATTATGTAACATATATTAAAGATTTAGGTATCACATTATGTTTATGTTTCTTCAACTATTAATTACCTTTTACATGATATGATACATGATTCATGTTTATTATTAAAGATTTATGTGTCACATTATTTTTATGTTTTGTTCGATTAAAATTTAAGTGTTCGGACTAGGTTTCTTTTTTTAAACGTTTAATTTTGGGTCTGGACTTGCGAAAGACCCAACCAAGGAACAGGGATAAAAACCCACAGACTTGTCATTACAACGAGTCGAACTCAAGACCTGTGGTTTAGTCTGAGCTGGATTACAAATAATGGATCCAGTTGATAGAAACAACGGGGAAATAGTAGTTAATTACGTATCACTTTGATAAGGAATTAGTTATAATCATTTTACATGTTTTCCGAATTGTGTTTTTAGTTAACGTAGAATGCATTTTGTGTGATCACATGTTTTATAACTTACGAGTATATGACATGCGTTTTTTCATGTTAATGTATTGCGGCCTTGCTTGGTAATTAATGTTTTAATTAATTTTTTGATATACTTAATTTTTTGGATGAATATATATGCAATATTGTTGATAAGTTATATATAAGTATAAATATATGTAATGTAGTAAGCATTACATAAAATTGAAGATAACAAAATGATGTAAATTATTAAACTGTGTAGCTATTTTTTTTTTTTTATACCGTTTTTACTATCAAAGCTACTCAGAATCTAATTAATAAAAAAGGTTTATACTATTGTGAAGAGATAAAAGTTATTGTTATACCAGAATTTACAATATTATTTAAATAAGTAAGTAGAAAGTGAGAATATGTTATTTGTATTGTGTGGTGACCTACATTGGCCTAATATATGATATCTAGACGTCAGTGATTAGCTGAGACGAGTATCGACGTAAGCAAATGAGACACGTGTCCATCGTTAATTGGGGTAATGAGAACAGTAAGGGGTTTAAGGAACGGATACTATACCGTTTCCAAATTAAGTAAGGATGGTAATCTAAAGTTTCGTTTTTAATTAGCAAGTAAGTTACCTATGAAATATATAGTCAAAAACTTAATTGGTGTAAGTAAAATTTAGAACAAATATAATGATTATATATCGGTAGGACTGTAAATGAACACGTAATAAACAAAATTTTGAATCTTTTTGAGTTATAAATTTATGTTATAGATTTTTTTAGGCATGCTAATAAACATAATTAATAATAAATTTTCATTTTTTAAACAATAGATTTTGGGTCTAGCTGGATCAACTTTACTATATGATTTAGATTTTTCATTTTTGGTATTCAATGATTTAGATTTAGATTTCATGATTGAGGATATTTAACCATAAATATTGTTCAAGTGTGGAGTATTTGATGGAGGGGTTTTACCGGGTTATGAGTTGTGCGGTCTGTGCATGTCGGTACCAATGTGGTACCAGTGATCCGAGTGTTCCCTCCAATCTACGCATAGTTTTCATTGTATCATTGCATCTTATGTAACCTTGAAAGGTAGATTTTTTATATACAATTCTAGTCTTAAGAACTCATCTACGTGTCGTTCAAATCTTTCTGGTCATTGGTTGGAGTCGAATCTAATTGAAGATATCAACAAGTTAGGTGGATTCAAGGTTTGTAGATTCAAGCTAAACGACACATCAATTCTTAATTGCGGAGTAAATGGTTTTCAAGACCGGAGTAGTTACTTAGCAAATATTGGACCAAACAAACCAACACACAGAAGAATGTAAATGTTCGTGTTTGTTCATTTTAAGCATTTTTATATTATTATCATGCTTAATATATGTATGTATGGATAAATATTACATTAGGTTATAAAAGTATATGTTTGTATTCTATTTTTTTTATAACTAAAAAGTAACAATATCTTTTATATTTATTTGTTTACTAAATAAACGAATATAAATGATATATTATATGTTTAGTTAGACATAAACGGACTTCTCATTTTGAGGTATCAACTTTTTAATTTTTTTTTTTTTAAACATTCAACTATATTAATGATATTAATGATATGAAACTAGCAAGTTTCTTATTCTTATTCTTGCAATTAATAAGGAGACGATAGATAGGTTAAGCAATTTTGTAGGGGAAAAACTTCACAACAAATATAGTCAAAATCAAGAGGTAGTTGGGCTATAGGGCTATGCTTCTTACCAAAATGCACCACCCAATACCTAGAGGCTACATCCATTACAGTATTAAATTAAGAAAGTCTACGACAAAGCCAAAGCCCAATTTCCAGTTAATAAAAGTCAACAAGTGACAACAACCTATGAGATGCTCGAGGAAAAAAGTGAAAAAAGTTTCGGTTTTGTGGAATCACGAAAAATTGGCAGGAATGGTGAAAAAAAAAAAACAAATGGTGTAAATGGGATTTTTTGTCAGAATATTGGTGTAAGTGGGAAGTCCGGTGTTTACAACACCGGTCTTCACTTTTTAAGCTTAAGACCGGTGTTGT
>JAOEHQ010046937.1:0-11173 GCA_025447715.1 Asclepias incarnata
TTATGTTATTTTAAAACATATATGTAATATTTATGTTTTATTTGTATTTAATAGTATGTATTTTTATTATTTGTTATAATTTGGGAGGGAAAAAAAAAATCAATCATTAGCTTTGTCACGTGTCAAGAGTCGCCCCACTCTCCAACTTGCTGACGAGGCACCACATGTCGCGAGTCGCCTACAAGTTGGGTGGCCCCACTCCTTTTAGTCTTAGTAAACAAAGATTCAAACTTTAAAAGTAAATAAAGACGAAGACTTGTTATTCGGTGAGAAGTTGTATGTTTTGATTACCAAACCCCTAAAGGAAGTCAAACTATCAAAAATCAATAAAGGTTATCTTTAACCTTGTTTACATGTCACCTTCTTAACATTACATCACAAAAACAAAAAGAAGTTAACATGGTCAAACTTATCAACACGTCATAATAAGTTTGATAGTTTTGACTTTGTATTATGTTACCCCTTTCCATCATTCCATGTTTATGTTCAAAAAAAATACATTAATTTATTTATTTTTTGGAACAGCGCGAAAAATTACATTAATGTCGCTATGTGAAAATAATCTTTGGTTCGCTGAGGAGCACTGGTTGCTTATTTATAACATGGATCTTCCTGGAGATGCCCAAGATGAAGTAATCAGGCTTTTGAACTTTTCTACATGTTCTTTTTCTCTCAACTTGTGTTGTGGGTGATGCAACTTACAAGTGCTTAACCATTCGTGTTGCTGGGATCACTAAAGAGTGGGTGCTCGTGTTACTGTCAGCCATTCTTTTTGGCATCATTAAATGGTCTGTCTCTTCGGTTATGCCATTCGAAATCTTTACTGACAGTTACAAACTATTTACTTATGAAAAGGTTGATTTGGGTTGTGTAATACCTCGAAAGGATCAATTTAGAAACTAATATTAGCTAATTTTTTATTAAAGCCTCCAAGGTCTATTTTTGATCCATAAAACCTCCTGCTTGTTTAAATAGAATATTTAGATAAACGTTGAAGTTAATTTGTTTTATCTAAAGCTAATTTCTTATTAAAAATAGACAAGTAAATGTTTACAGTCAACCTAGCCGCATGTGTTCGACCCGTATTACCCAACCCGCGTGACCCGCCCATCTTGCTACCTCTGTTCAGCTTCTATTAAGTGATTGGGAGAAAATAAATAGTAACCCCCAGTTGTTGATGGAGCCATTGCAGGTGTTGCTGCATACAATAACCACTTCTTCCCCAACTTAAAGAAGAAAGTATGTGAAGAAGTACTGATTCCAAGATTTCAACTACAAGAACCACTTCTTCCCCAACATCACTACTAATCGTCTCAATGAATGTCAAAAAAAGATACACATTTTAAATTGTAAGCACACAGCAAACAATGTTTCTGAAAATACAACAGTTACAATTGTGATCTTCGTAATCCAACAGTCTTTATTTACATTCACAGACAACACATCTAAGTATTTTCCGTTCATATGTTGTAGTAAATTCTAGTCTTCAATTCCAAATTTCTTTCTCAAGTATTGAACAAAGCCAAAGATTTTTGGTAATTCGGGAAGAGTGTTGGACACGCTCTCTTTGTTCTGAATACATCTCTTAGCCCAAGCAATAAATTTCGGGCATTCGTGCTCAAAGTTGAACTTCCCATATTGTTCATAAGCTTGAAACCATGAATAAAATGGGATCAAAGATACATCTAGGTAGCCAAAACTTTCACCTCCAAAGTAAGGTTTGTCTCCAAGCTCTCCTTCAAGCAATTTAAGACAATCTATGAACTCTTTCCTGGATGATTCGTGTTCTTCCCCTTTTAACGTGCACAAATTCCTCCCAATTTGGTATATCTTAATTCACATACACAAAGATAGACAAACAGTTTACAATACTTTAGACCATATTATATCACAAAAATTTAACAAACACTGACTTGTTTATTAGGGTTGCATAAGAACCAAATTACTTGAATTAGCAGTTGATCATGAGTTCAAGACTGGTTGTCTAAAGCTAATGACATTCAGATTCAGAAAGACAATGAGGGCGGATCGGGCAGTTTCTGTTTGGAACTTACCTAAGGCGCTTCTAGTATAGCTTTTGGAATTCGTATAGTCTTTATTTGTTTTAGAGGCTAGATAGGTCTATGGGGTGAGGTAATTTACCTCTGTGAGTTTTAGTGTTCTTTTTTTTTTTTTTGGCTGTTGCTTTGGGCATGTACAATAACTAGTTGATATGGTATTCAGCCATATCACTTAGTATTTTTTTTTGTGATGTTAATATATACTCACCCGGGTAAAACAACCCTTTACCCAAAAAAAGATTGGTTGTCTAAATAGAGTTTATAAAAAAGAAAGAAACCTTTTGGCTTTTGCTTGAATTAAGAGTTCAAATTTACATTTGAAGTCGATTTTCACTTCGTTCTAGATAAGGCTACCCAAAGGGATCTTCAAACTCAATTCATATCCACACAGGATCAAGTTGTTCATATAATCTTATCTTCAAGAAACTTTTTGCGACTCCTTAATTCTACTTAAAGTCTTATAAGGTCAAATTTACCCTGTAGTTTCCCCTCCTGAACTTATATATTCAACAATACAACCAAAAACCATGGAAAGACAAATTACCTTCTTGGTGCTAAAGTCAGCCCAAAATCTAGCAGTAGCTTTAGCATAAGGATCAGAAGGAAACAAAGGAGCTTTATCATTCCAAACTTCATCAATATATTCAACAATTATGCTAGACTCACATATGGGCTTGTCATTGTGAATCAAAACTGGGATTTGCTTATGAACCGGGTTCGAATCCAATAGAAGTTTGCTCTTGTTCCTCAAATCTTCTTCTACGTATTCATAAGGAATACCCTTTTCAGCAAGAGCTATCCTGACCCTCATACCATACACACTTGTCCAGTAATCTAGTAGAATCACTTGGTCTTGTTTTGACAATATTGTTGGGCTGTTGTTGTTGGCCATATTATTCACTGTGTGTTTGTGTAGGTGTCGATGGAGGATGACTGATGGGTGGTGGTGGTGGTTGTATGTTGTGGTGTATGGATATATCATATGTGGACAGTGGACGTATGGAAATCTCCTGCATGTTACTTACTTATCATGATAATAGCAATCAATCCATGTACATCCATATTTATTGGTTTCTTTTTTAACTTTGTTCCAACTACATAAATCCACAATAATTATAGCTTGTAACTGTAATTCGAATCGTAAAGGATAACCCGCCAAAGGAATAACCGTAAGTAATGTATATGAAATTACGTATTGATTTTTGAAGAGATGGACTTAGCAGTGGGCTTTTTAGCCCAAATCAATATTTGTTTTTGTTTTATAAATGAGTAAAGATTATAAATTATAGATATATAGAAGATGCATTGATGCAAATTTTCATATTTATTACAAAAACAATAGATTGAAACATTAGATGTAAATGCATTTCAAATAGATAAAAAATACATCTCCAATAGATGCACCAATCAAAACTTATGATGTTGAATAATTTAATGCATCAAAATGTTGCTAATTATTTTATTTGTGATGTTAATGTTTGAATAATATTGTATTTTTAAATTTTTAATGTTGAATTTTAAAATTCTTTTTTATGTTTTTAATTGTTTGTTAATATAAAAATTTTCATTTTCATATGAGAATATAACCCTATATATACACGTGTCAATTACATGGTCACTTGATGGAGCCAATGACCAATCATGAAATCAAAACGAAATAATAGGGACCAATGATGTATATTTGAAAAGTTTGAGACAATTAATGAAATCCATACAAACCACAAGGATGATATGAGTAATTTAGTCTAATTCATATGAAGGATTGGCAAATACGTTTTTGTAACCATCTGTATTAGAATTTGGAAGTCGGTTTCATCTGACTACTTCTGAAAATATTTATCACCACCCCTCATTTTTGATAATGTTATATGTGATTAATTTGTTAGGTTTAAATATATACCACTCATTCTCTTTAATTTTAATCTTTGTCATGTGTTAAAACCAAAAATTTTAAGCATATTTATAGACTACCAAATTTAATCACATTTATCATATTTCCTTTTTATTTTTTTTTATTTTTTTTTGAACAGCCAAAATTTTATTAATAACTATAATGAAACCTTCGGCAAGGCGCCGAAGAATTACAATAAAAGACTTGGACTAGTACTCCAAGTAGACCACGGAAAATCAAAAGTGTTACAACGTTTTGATAGCCATAAAAAAGATAAAGAAACAACAGCGGAGAACACCTGATAAGTACTAGGCCGACACGATTTGAAGAAGATATCATCACGGTGTTTCCACATTGACCACCACCACACAAAACTGATAACTCTAATAACGTCTTTAGCCTTCTTCGTCCAGTCACTTGAAGAAATCCAACACTCGACCTCCACCGGGATGTTCTGAGGGATTGTAATCTGGAGCCAAGAACATAAGTGTGATCTTACTTCCTCGGCAAAGCTACAATCAGCAAATAGGTGAGACGTTGTGTCAACTCCTAACAGACAAAAAGGGCACGCGTGTGAAGGAATATGGATCCCACGTGAACTCAGGTTAAACCGAGTAGGGATACGGTCTTTAAATACCCTCCACACAAATATGTTTACTTTCTTCGGGACGTATTTGCACCAAGAGAATTCCGGACCAGAAGGTGGCAACATCTTCAAATCAATAAAGTGGCGCAATTTACTTACTGTGAATTCTTGAGCCCCTTGCAATTTCCAAGCCCACCCATCATTATTATCATTTAATCTCACGTGAGATAGAACACCCAACAAGTTATCAAGTTGATACGCTTCCAAACTTGATCGAACATTTCTTCGCCAACTCCAAACTCTTTGTTCGTCTTGAATTCTATCACCCACACAGCAATCTTTTAATTGTTCGAGCATGAATAACCGTTGGAAGCGAGACTTAAAAGCAACATCCCCTAACCAAACGTCGGTCCAAAATTTCATGCCTCTACCATTACCCACCACCCTTTTAACTACATCATTTGGGATATTGTATCTTTGATGCACCTGATTAAATGACACACACATCCTAGACCAAACACCATTGCCTTTCCCAATAAATGAATTGAAAGTATTGGGCCCGTGTATAGCAGTGACAACCATGACCCATAAGGAGTTAGGATTCCTGAGGGCACGCCATCTCCATTTATAAAGAAGTGTCAGATTAAGACCTTCGAGACTACCAACACCCAATCCTCCAACTGATTTATCAGCTAGTATAGACTTCCACTGAACCCAAGCCATTTTCTTCTCTTCACAAGAACCACCCCAAAAAAATCTCGATCTCTTTGCTTCAAGAATATCATTAATCTTTTTTGGCATACAAAATAGAGAAAAGTAATAGGTACCTAATGCACCCAAGACAGAGGTGATTAAGGTGTGGCGACCTCCAATCGAAAGTAGCTTCGCATTCCACGTCGATAGGCGTTTAGAAAATTTAGCTACAATCGGCTCCCATTCTTTCACTCTCGTCATGCGCGCACCCACCGGGACTCCTAAGTATTTAAATGGAATGAAATCAGCTTTACATCCTGGGCTATTAGCACACAGCAGCACTTCATCTCTATTCACTCCAATACCGAATAAGGAGGACTTCTGGAAGTTAATGTTCAGTCCTGAAACATAGTAGAAGAATTTTAGTGCATCACGAATAATATTCAGATTAGCATTAGACCATTCGCCCATCAAGATTACGTCATCCGCGTATAATAAGTGTGAAATGTTCACATTTGGGACTTGTGCACCACGAAATTTCCCTGCCACAACCAGTTTTTCAATGGCAATATGGAGGCCCTCCATAACCAAGATGAAAAGGAAAGGAGCCAACGGGTCACCTTGCCTCAGCCCACGGTTAATTGAGAACTCGGCGGTAGGACTTCCATTGATCAAGATAGAGGAGCGAGCTGATCTAAGGCATGCACTTATCCAACTAATCCATTTATCACCAAAACCCATAGCCCGTAGAATAGCCAACAAATACTTCCAAGAAACCGAGTCATAAGCTTTTGCAAAGTCAATCTTAAACAACATTAACTTCTTCTTTTTAGTACGATACCAATCAAAGATCTCATTAAGAATCAAAGGGCCATCCAAAATCTGACGACCTTTGATGAAGGCAGACTGTTCTCTACTAACCACTGAATCAATCATCAAAGATAAACGGTTCGCCATTATCTTAGCAATAATCTTATATTGCATACCAATTAAACTAATGGGACGGTAATCAGAGAGTAGTATAGGATTATCAACCTTGGGTATGAGAGTAATAAAAGACGAATTACATCCATTTGGAAAAGATGAAGTTGAGAAGAAATTAGAAACAAAACAATGGATATCATCTTTCAGAATGTCCCAGAATCTTTTCACAAAGGCAAAGGAAAAGCCATCCGGACCCGGTGATTTGTCACCACCACAATCCCAAACCGCGCAACGAATTTCTTCCAAGGAAACAGGAGCTTCGAGTATTGCATTTTGCATATCAGAAACCTTCTTAAACATCCCGTGATCCATCAGAAAGTCAGGTCCCTCAAAGGGCTTGAACTTTGATGAAAAATGACGATAAAAACAATCTTTAATCTCAGCCGGAGAGTCAATCCAACGTCCATCAACCTTCACCCCACGAATACTGAGAAGGCGACGTCTCCAGTTAACCGTGTTATGGAAAACTTGGTAGTCTCATCACCTTCCACCCCCCACTTGATTTTGGCTTTTTGAAACAAATCTCGATTAATCTTACTTTCTTCATTACGAAGTTGAAGCAATAAAGAAGATCTAAGATTAGCCACTTCCAATGAATCTACACCATTTAATAACTGCTGGTCAGTAGATCTAATTTGTCGCCGGAGATCATCAATGCCCAAAGTAATACTAGGTTGTGATTTTCGCCAAACCTTAATCTCATTTTTCAGACTTTTTAAGCGTGTAGCAAACTTCCTGCCCGTGTTGGTAGTGAAAACATCTACTGAGTTAGCCCGCTGATTTCGTACCAATTCCTCAAAGCCAGGTTGGTCCATCCAAGAGTTGAAAAGTTTAAATGGGATGGGCCCGAAATCTCTAAGTTTTTGAGTGAGAATAATGGGCATGTGATCCGAGTATATCTCGTCAATAACTAACCCCTCCATGTTTTGAATGCTGCTGAGAATACTAGGAATAACTAAGAAGCGATCCAGTTTGCTTGCCTTCACACCATTATTTGAAAATCTAGTGAAAGGGGATCCCCCAAGTGGGATATCAAGCAGGTCGCAGCTGGTTATGAATTCATTAAAATGTCCAGCATTCACCACAGAGAACATAGAACCCAATCTCTCTTCCTGGGATCTAACAGAATTAAAATCCCCAAAAACAACGTAATTACCTTGGTTATTTTCTTTGAAATCAAGAATGTCCTGCCAGACGCCACATTTAGCAATCTCCGCTTGGGGTGCGTAAACATTGACCATAAAACACGGTAAGTCAAAGAGGAGCCATCTACCACCAACTATGAGAAAGTTATCAGTAGCATACACCATATCTTTAACAAAAATAAAACACAGTAAGTCAAAGAGGAGCCATCTACCACCAACTATGAGAAAGTTATCATATTTCCTATTTAGTAACAAAAGTCGACATGCCGATCTGCTACACATCAAACAACTTTGAAAAACTGTTTATCCCCAAAAATATGTTGACTTATTTACCAATTTGCATTCTTTGTTGATGTATAATTTTATTATTATTATCATTACTCATCAAAGTCATCATCTTTGACCAACCCAAGCCATTAAATTCTTCTTTTCCTTGTATTGTACGTGGCCAAAACAAATACTCAACAATGGCAAACTGTCATATCGCATTCTTCCCTTTCACAGCTTACGGTCACATGATTCCTATGGCGGACATGGCAGTACTCTTCGCCTCACGCGGCCTACAAACCACCATCATCACCACCCCATCAACCGCTCATCGCTTCTCCAAAACAGTCCAGAAAACCATTAACTACCATCACCAAATCGCTCTCCATATCATCGATTGCAAAGACATAGTAGATCGTGGTGTACAACCAGGAATCGAGAACGCCGATGAACCTGTTTCTAATGAACACCTATCAGCTTTCTTTGAAGCCATTTCAATGCTTCAAGAACCATTTGAAAAATTCATTCAAAAATCCCAACCGAATTGTATCATTGCCGACATGTTCTATCCATGGACTACCAAAATCGCAGCCAAATATAACATCCCTAGAATTGTTTTCAATGGAACTGGATTCTTTTCGCTATGTGTAGCTGAGGCCATTCGACTTCACGATCCTTCTAAAACTGCTTCATCTGATTTAGAACGGTTTATAGTCCCTCAGCTTCCCCATGAGATCATGTTAACTAGAAAGCAATTACCACAGTTTGAAGGAGAAAACTTCAAAGACTTTTTGAAGGTACTTTATCAAGCTATGGAAGCAGAAGTGATAAGTTATGGAGTAATCATGAACAGCTTTTACGAGCTAGAACCCGAGTATGTTCGCCATTATCGTGAAGTCATGAAGAGAAATGCATGGCATATAGGCCCGCTTTCCTTATGTTGCAATACCAGTTTAGAGGATAATTTCGAAAGAGGGAAGAAAGCAGACATTGATGAGCATGAATGTTTGAAATGGTTGGAATCAAAGAGACGTGATTCGGTTGTTTATGTATGTTTTGGAACGATGGTGACAGTTACGAGCTCTCAGCTTCACGAGATTGCTATGGGGCTCGAAGCGTGCAATCAAGATTTTATTTGGGTTATAAAGAACGATCAAGAAACGTTGATACCCGAAGGGTTTGAGGCAAGAATGAAAGCCAAAGAAAAAGGGTTGATAATAAAAGGTTGGGCACCACAAATGTTGATTCTCAACCATGAATCTGTAGGAGGTTTCGTTACGCATTGTGGGTGGAACTCGGTGCTAGAAGGTGTTTCTGCCGGGGTGGCAATGGTGACATGGCCCGTCAACGCGGAGCAATTCTATAACGCGAAACTAGTGACAGATGTATTAAAAGTGGGGGTATCGATCGGTCATGTGGAGTTTAGTGCGACTTCAAGGTGTGAAGGCGTGGCAAGAGACGCGATCGAGAAAGCTCTGGCGATGGTAATGGTGGCGGATGGAGGCGAAGGAATGAGAATTCGAGCTCGGGTGCTCAAAGAGAAGGCAAAATCAGCTGTTAAAGAAGGGGGATCATCATACTCGAGTTTAACTGGTTTTATTGAAGAAATAAAAGCATACAAATTCTAGTTATATTAGGATTCAAATTGTAAGCATAGAAAGAAATACATATGAAAATAAGACGTACTACTATTGTAAGTACAACAATCTTTATTTTAAGAAAAACACATCCATCGCTGCGAGTTCTAGTCATCGATTCCAAATATTTTCCTCATTCTTTGAACAAAGCCCAAAATCTTTAGCATATCAGGAAGAGTGTTAGACACACTCTCCTTGTTCTTAATGCATCTTTTGGCCCAATTAATCAGTTTTGGGCATTCTTGTTCAAAGTCGATTTTCCCATAGGTTTCATACGCTTGAAACCATGAATAAAATGGGATTAAGGAGACATCAAGGTACCCGAAACTGTCACCTCCAAAGTAGGGCTTGTCACCAAGCTCTCCTTCAAGCAATTTAAGGCAATCTATAAATTCGTTTTTAGATGCTTCGTGTTCTTCCCCTTTCGTTGTGTACAATTTCCTCCCAAGTTGGTATAACTGCGATTCCATACACAAATAATTACACAAACTAACATTCTTTTCCCTGTTAATGGAAAGAATAATAAACTATTTTACAATTAGAATTCGGTATAGTCATCTTTTTTCCTGCATTTTTTGTAAAAAAGACTTCATGTTGACTTAAACAATTGAACATGTGATGTGACCTCATGAGGCAGTATATACAAATTTCTGACAACCATCGACTTGTTTGGTTTTTCCAAAAGCAATCTACAGCATAAACCATAGGTGCAATTTCAATTTGGAGTAGTTGTTTCAAGCAAAAACTAAGGGTGCGTTTAGTTGTAAAAAATGTTTTCTAGTTTTCCATTTCCAATTTTCTAGAAAATGAAAGGGGTTTTTAATTTCTAGAAAACAAATGAAAATTATGAAAACGTGTTCAAAATTAGAATATGCTAATTTCATTTTCCATTTTAGAAAACTAGAATACATATTAGAGATGTGGAGGGAGGGAGAAGGGGAGATGGAAAATGGAAAACATCAAAATGTTGTTTTCCAAATTCATGTTATAAAATGGAAAATGGTGTTTTTCATTTTCTTGGAAAATTTTTCTTAAAAATTCTAATTTGATCTATTCTGTTTTCCATGTTTTCTTAGAAAACAAAAATGAAAAACAGGGGGTGTTTTCTCCAACTAAACGCGCCCTAAATATTTTAAAATAGCAAATTTACAGCTAAAACCAAAAGCATTTTGAAATAGCAAATCTAAAGCAAAAGCCAAATGGTTGTGGCCAATCTTGATCCAAAAACAAGGTTCAACAAATTAGAAAAACCCAACAAGCCAAAACAGAACTTTTAAAGAATTATAAA
Source organism: Asclepias incarnata (assembly GCA_025447715.1). NCBI lineage: Eukaryota > Viridiplantae > Streptophyta > Magnoliopsida > Gentianales > Apocynaceae > Asclepias > Asclepias incarnata. The sequence continues at coordinate 10,552 of JAOEHQ010046937.1, forward strand.
AGTGTTTTGCTACTAAATTATTGCCAATACATATAAAAGTAATAAAATTTGAAAGGACTTCTATATGATTTCTGTTGGATTGATAATGATTCGATTTTTGTACCATAACCAAACCCACTAATTTCGGTTAACTAAAAAATATAAACCAAACAATTATTCTTTATATTGGTTATGTTATATCGGTTAAGTCAGTTTTGGTTCGGTTAATTGGTTTTTATGATCACCTATACTTTTTAATGCATAAACTCTTGTACGTCATTTTATTCGAGTTTATCTTATTAATTCACATATTTATCCACCATGGGACTTGAACCCCCAACCTTTTGGTTGATGGGCAATCACATGTACCGCTAGGCTATGGGAATTTGTTTTATTATTGAATCTTATAGCAGACTTTTTCTATATATAAGAAGTAACATATATGTAAACAAAAAGTGTTTCAAGCCAATCTAACTTGGAATTTATTTTAGGGTTAATTACAAGGATGGTACCTGACGAATAGGCCAAATTGCACATATCATACCCCTACGAATTTATTTACCCGAATGACACCCAAAGTTGGCAATTTTGCACGCTGGTGATACCAAATTGAACGGAGGCTAACAGAGCGTTAAATATTTTT
>JAOEHQ010046938.1:0-11172 GCA_025447715.1 Asclepias incarnata
AGTTAGGGGCAAACCTAAAAAAGTGAAAAGTTTAGTGGTAAAACAAAAAATAAAAGCTAGTGAAAAGTTAAAAAGGGAAAAAAATTGAACAAAAAAAGGGGGAAAAAAAGGGAAAAGAAAGAAAGTTTAAAAAAAAGAAAAAAAGAAAGTGGGCACCGGTTACTGTAGATAAGGCTTGCTTCTTTATATATTTATATATATATATAATAATGTTATGTTTTTTTTTTATTCTTTATTTTAGTGCTTTTCTTAGCAAACCTTGAATGACATATATGACTTTCTAATTTGCTTTTCACAGGATGCTGATCATGGGAAGCATGGAGAGAGTTATTGACTTATTTCTTCGACTCCAATAGCTTTACTTCCAGTCCAACTGTCCAAGGAGAAGTGATTTTTTTTTTTCAAAAGAAAATTCCATTTGGGTTTGTTGATTCGGTCCCTGGCTCAGCAGCTTCTAGAGCTGCCATCTCACCATGATACACTGTGGGAGGAGCAGAAAATTCTTTGATAATTTTGGAGGTACGACTCTTTTAGCGCCACCGACCGTGGTTTTCCCAAACAAGAAACTTTCTCCAGATTTGATTCTATGAGCAGCACCACACAGGACAATAGCTTCTCAAGGTTTGACTCAATGAGTAGCACCACACAAGACAGTAATTTTGCTAGGTTCGATTCTATGAGTAACAATGTAGGATTTGATCATGGTCAAGCCTACTCATTTGATGACTCAGACCTATTCAGGTCAAGTGGACTGTTTAAGGTGTCACCTGAGAGTCAAACGGGAAAAATTGAATCTGATAAGACCATTGGGAGCGGGGCTTCCTAAGGAAGCCTCAAACTCACCATCATTTGCCACATGGCGCCTAGTCATCAATGGGGGCATTCCTTCTCTTTTTGTTGGAGCAAGGCATTCCTTGGAACGCTCATTTAGGACCCACCATTTATTTTATTTTATACCCCTAATTAAATAAAACTTTAATATATTAATAATAAAAAATAAAATAATAATAATAATAAATTGGGTGGGTGTGAATCTCTGATGGTTGCAGAGAAATGGCCCACAAAAAAGTTAACTTTATTCAATGTAGTGTAGCGTTCCAAATGAGACGGGAAAACAGATTTAAACACCAAGCACGCCGACAGGATCACTGTAGCTGCCGTTCCAAGGCCTTATGGAGGCCTTCTCTACACTTTTCCGACATGTCTTAGTTAAATAACGCTCTACTCCTTGAAGTCTAAATACAAGATATGCACCAAAGTTCTCTTGTTAATATATATATATATATATATATATATATATATATTTTCAAAGTTAAACATTACTCGTGTTTCAGCCCGCGCACCTTTCCCACAAAAAATATCACCCCCCAGTTTCAAATAAATTCATTATTTGCCACGTCACTGATCCGCGTGAGTTATCATATATCCTGATCGTTCATTATTTCATCTACGGCCAACAAAATAACACATTCATTCCCCATCTCCCATTCTCCGCCACTATAAATATACACACACACACATTCATTTTATCTTCAATCCATATAATCATTTAACCAAATTCACACTCAATCTCTCTCTCTCTCTGGTAAATCAATAATTACTGTTTTTAAAAGATGTCAGGAAGAGGAAAGGGAGGAAAAGGGTTAGGGAAGGGAGGAGCAAAACGACATCGTAAAGTGCTTAGAGATAACATCCAGGGTATCACCAAACCCGCCATCCGTCGTTTGGCACGTAGAGGTGGTGTCAAGCGTATCAGTGGCTTGATTTACGAAGAGACACGTGGAGTGCTCAAGATATTTTTGGAGAACGTTATACGCGATGCTGTTACTTACACAGAGCATGCTCGCCGCAAGACCGTTACGGCCATGGATGTGGTTTATGCCCTCAAGAGGCAAGGAAGGACTCTGTATGGTTTTGGTGGTTAGTGGGTTTTCTGTTAGGGTTTGGTTTGTGAAGTCTTGCTGTCAAGAAATATATTGTATGTGTTTTAGTTTAGTTTTTATGTTTATGGGCTTTTATTGAATGAAATGAAATTGAAGTGAAATTTGTTAATTTGAATTTTATTTTATTTTTTATTTTTGATCATGAATCTGGAATTAATTATTGGGCATCAACAGAAGCTGCATCGCCAAAATCAGACCTTTTTTGTGAATATATTGGAGCAAGAATGTGATAATGCCAAAGTTTTCGGATGTACCCATTAATCTAAATGTTGAATTGCATTATCTACTTGGTTTTGCGATGAATTGTACAACTTCGTCTCCTGGTTCCTGTCAATGGCAATTAGGGAAATTGATAATCTTGCCCCTTCTCTGGTAACGTCAGTTAAGTAAAAGTTAACCTGAGTATAAAACATTATAGTTACAAGATTGCGGGTTCACCACGTAATGACTTAGCCTAATAAGACTAAATGTATACACATGAAAGGTCATGTGTACGACATCCCTCTGAACAACCATATTTGACTGACTTCCTGACACACTAGTTTAGACTTTAGACTAAGCTATGAACCACTACACTCCATTGTTAAACTTGTTTAGACATAAAGCCTGTATCCTTTGGAATATCGAATCGCTCCATTGCACAACTAGCATGATTAGATGCTTTGAATCTGAATGAGAACATCTTCAATTGAACCACATCCAGAACAATTTCTGCAATTTGTGATTCCGATCTCGTGCCATTGCGATTAGGATTATCCCTCTCTTGCCATACAAAATAGGCCGTAGAAACAAATTCTAGACGTGCCACCACATAACATTCTTTGGATTTATGGCAGGAGCCAGCAAGAGCGATATATTTTCCAATGCATAAAATATTCATGGTTTTTTAATGCTGTTTTGTCCCTCAGACGCTCACTAAGATCATCCAAGAGTATAACTTGGACGGGATTGTTATCGGCTATGAGCATTTTCATGCAGATTCTGAAACTTTTGCAGAGTTATCTCATTTGTGTCTATAGCTCAATTTGACAATGATGATGTTCAAAGCCATTATCAGCCTCTGCGGAAGAGTTATGGGCATATCATAGAATGTCAATTTCCAGTTATATGGTTATGACGAGGGACCATAGTGTCTCAGTTTATGAACTATTTTCAGGAACAAAGCTCAAATAATGGAGGTGGCAGTATTCTGGCTAGCTTCATCAGTGACGGAGGTGGCGGGCTATCACCAGAAAACGGGTTCTTTACTGCATGTAGTTAGGCTCAGAAGTCAAGGGAAACTCAGGTGGGATCTTTGTCTGGTCTGCTGATGACTCAAAAGCTTTAGGTTTCAAATACGAGAATCAATCACAAGCTTTGCTAGCACTCCCTCACTAGTATGTATATTTAGTGTCCTGTTTATTTGTGGATATTGAGTCTGGTCCAAGAGCTTACTATGTATGGATGGACAATATGATTATTTACTAGGGTAAAATCCTTTTTACCCAAAAAAATCATGGAGTATTTACTAGTCTTTTCTGTAATTAGAATTTTAACCAAGTTTTATATACAATGCATATATGGTCACAAAAACTGGCAGAGGACGGTATAATGAAACATAGATTGTTATTTGATATCTGCACAATCGACAAACATGCATAATACTCGATCAAAAACAAAAATGACCGTTTGGGGTTTGACTAGTATATACCTATCTCAAGATTCCTCGAGCATTAGGCTAACATCTGTAGCACACATGGTCATTGTTGCAAAACTCCCCGAGTTGAGCCGAGTACTCACTACAAGGTAGGACGCCGAGTCGACCCGAGTCGGCCGATTACTCTGAGTACTCTCCGACTTGGCCGCTTTGACCCCCCGAGTACTCTCCGCATAGACCCGAGTACTCCCAACTCCTTAGTCGACCGACCTAGGAGCGCCTAGAGACTTCCGCAACCTTGCACATGGTATGCGGTGGAGTTTGAGGCCAGCATGTCTAGTTTTCTCCCCATTTCTGTTATTAGTGTAGCTGTTCGGACATTTATGGTAAATAACCATAATTTAGAGTATATCTGACCTCAAGCAGACTTGGATCATGGCATAGAGTGACCCAATTCATATACTGATTAACATTTAGCTTATGTCCATTTCAGGTAACTAGTTTCTGGTTTGTCATTATTTGTCAGACAGCTGGTTTGAATCTTCAGTAACCATGGGAATTGCCTATGGCCATCGTCTTGCTTTTGGTGAAACTATATTTATGTCTTTTGTGATCAGGTTAAACAAATATTCAACATATCTATTAGCACCCTCTTGGATTAACATCCAAATTTGAATTTGTAGCATTAAAAGTCCACTTCGTCAACATCAATTCAGAAGATTCTTGGTCTTGAGCTCAAATATATATGGTGACACCACCTATATGAATGGCAAGAAATGAACGTAAATATCTGGATATGTCAAGAAACTGTCTTTTTATCAGATGCATATCCAGCTATATGTTACACTAAAACACAAGCCGAAAATCCAAAACATCATTTTCATCTAGCCCAGACAGATAAACTACAAATAGACTAAGCTATATATATAAGTATAGTAGTGATCACAACGGGCAATAAAACAGGAAATTGACATAGTCTATGATATGACCACAACTCTTCCAAAGAGCTTGATAATGGCTTTGAACATCGTCGTCATCATCATCATCATCATCATCAAATGGAGCTATAGACGCAAATGAGATGTCTCCATTGTTTTTAGACTACTCCCATTGGTGACCTTTTAATAAGTTGAGACATTTTAAATTTAGAAAGAAAAAAAAAGAAATCACACCATCCATGGACGAACTTAGGGATGGGCATGGGACTGTCCCGGTACCGATCCCGAAAATCGTTAAAAACCAATACCGGTCCCGATCCCGAAATGGTATTCGGTACCACTATTCGGTATCGGGATTGGGACCGGGACGGTATCGGGATCAGGACTTGGTATTTCTTGCTCATCCCTAGACGAACTTACGAGCGACCAAATCAACCCAAGGTCATCTTATTAGTAATATCTTAGTATCTTACGATTTATAACGTCAACTCTTTTGTAAAATTAATTATATTTGTATATGGATGGTCATTGGACTCTTTTTTATTATATATAACTAATTAGGCTTTCCGTAGTAATAAAAATAAGAACACCATATTCTTTCATCCACATCAGCGCCACATCAACTTTTTCTCTCTCCAAGAACACCCCTCGTATTAAGCCCTATTCTTCATCTTATTTTTAAATATTTTATTATTTAAGAATAATGAACCCACCAACAAAAAACGAAATGAAGGCCTCACCAATTACCGCATCGTGTGCGTCCGAAACAAGAATAATGAACCCGACGCACCCTTGTATTGGACGTCTTGATATCCCTTGCGTCGGAAGTGGCGTCTTTGACGTTACTACACATGGCCTTATAAACCTTATTACTTGGTTGAGTGGTATTGGAATAACTTTTAACTCTTTAAAGACCCCACGTTTATGCTTTATGTTTGCACATGTGACCTGGACCGATCCGTTCATTTTTCTCGTCTTTTTAAGTTATCAGTTCCAAATCTCATGGACCCGCGTAGGCTTGGATCCTAGATCAACCGCTGGTTTTGAACTATTTGCTGTTAAGCCGCTGAACAAAGATGGGAAGTGATCAGCTTTATAGGGAATAGTTTTTTGGCAAAATTGCTTAAAATAAGATTAAACTAATATTAATTAAGGTGGCGTAAAAGTGCTTCTGCTGTTATTATGTTTCATTGTATATTTTTTTGTTATGTTATGATCAATAAGTTAAAAATCTGTTCTAAGTCCCATTTGTAGTCAGAAAAAATTAAGGTTTGTCGTCATATATACCTGCACTAATTAAAAAGCATATTAGGCCACTGTCTTTGCTTGTAGTCTTTTGTTGTTTCATGATGTTTTTTTTATTGTTAATTAACCCAAAAGATACTTTAGCTCCATATTTTTCGATCACGAAGTTATATATAGCAGTAGAAAGAAACAATCATATATATAAAGTGTACCAAAATGGTTTATGAGTCTTGAAAGATCGAGCCCATCAGCGAATTCATAGGCCAATCATTTGATACAGTCTTATTTAAATACATTAGAAAGACTCGAGTGACATTATTAATATCATATTTCTTACGAGGTAAGAAGAAAGGAAATTACCATATATGTACGGACATGGGACATATATGTGAAATATAATAAAATATCATGCTCATGATATGATCCAGATTAGGATGTCATGATGTTGATCACGCTGCCAACAAGGCCTGAGATGCCTTTTCATATCTAAAACCGAAATCTTTAGATTCATCAGCACACCAAACAAATATTCCTCCAAGCTTACCTTGTCTCCTTAACTGTTTGCAGGCCTCAAAGAATCCATCATTAGGAGGCAAACCTAAGTTACCCTTACTTATGAAACTCGCTAGAAGCTGACTTCCCGCGTAACTTGAAGCTTGCTGCTGATGATTAAAGTGATTCACAAACTGTGAGACACTAAGCTTATCGTATGCATAAAACTGGAAATTAACATAATCGATAACATGTTTATATTTCTTCCATAAAGCCAAGTAACGACTTTGAACTGGCCCGTCATCTTCATATGGGGCGATAGAAGCAAATTTGATGATCCTTTTTTTCTTAAGAATTGTTATAAGGCGTCCAATACATTCCACAAAAGTTTTATCATCTGACCTGAAGTGTTCATAGTCGATATCAATACCATCCAAATTGTACTGCTTGATCATGCTAGTTAATGAAGAAACAGCATTTTGAACCCACGAGTCAATGTTTTTTGGAGAAAAGTAAACCTTGTTTTTATCATGCACAACACTATCGCCACCCAAACTAACCGCCACTTTAACATTTGAGTTCTTGGCTTTAACCGATGCTATTTCTGAAGGACCCAAATTTTTGGTTTCCCAGAAAACATTAAACTTGCCATTGGTGGGAGATGGGTGATTATCTGAAGTGTAATCGATTGCGAATGCTAGGATGAAATGGACTTCAACTTCATGGTTTATTGGCACGTCTGATAACTTAACCGAGTCAGATTCAGCCCCAATATACTCCCGGAAAAGATTTGAATTCGCAGCTGCACATGCAATCAAAAAACATATTAGTTAATTATTAGTATTAGAACAATAAAAGCATATATGCATTATGATATGATGTACGTGAACCAGACTTAATTACGTACCACTGGAAGAGGGTATAAAGATCATAAAGATTGTGGCCATGAAAACATTGGAAAACTCCATGGTTTTCTCTACAGTACGTGAATGTATAGTATAAATGTTTCGCTGAGCATTCTACCTATAACTTATATAGACGATCTGTATAGATTTAGGCTTGGTTTTTGGAGTAAAGTAATTCTGGATTTATCACTTAGCATAAAGAAACCTCCTTGTTATATCCAGAGACATTAATTGATGTTCTATATATATATATATATTCGTAGAATAGAATCTGTATATATAGGCGGTACCTCCTTGACTGAAACGAAGATTTTGAACTTGAATCTCTATTGGATTTATTTAGGTTGTATGGATTAGAATCTAACGACGACTGTAGATGCAACAAATATCAAATACACAAATTAAAGACCATATACACGTAGGATATATATATAGGACGAGGAAGCTAGCTAGTACGTACGCTACAGGTGGTCATCTGTATGAATGATTTTTTTCGAACAGGTGGTCCTCTGTATGATAGCTGCCAAATTCATTAGGAGGATGGATGGGAAATCCTAGAAAAACAAAATTATGCTTAATTAATATCATATCATAATAATCCCTATCCAAAATCGATAATGCGTACGTAATATCCATCTTGGAATTTGGACATGAACAAAGGGAGCTTGCACACAGTGCCGTTTTGGGGTGAGATTCATCCGCATAAAAATTAAAGTAAACAAAAAAAGCAAGAAAAAAAGAAAGAAAAAAAAAAAAAGTTAGCTCAACTTATGTTGTTGAACTACTATGCAAAGACCAATAAGGGTTTTACTCCAATGTAAATTGTATAATGGTATCTAGCCCAAAATTCAAATATATTGATTATCTCAATATATACTAAAACAGGATTCTGGAGAAGCTTTTAGAGCCACCAGAACTCCTTTGTTTCCCGCCTCTCTCTCCTCTTTAATAACATTCCTTAATTTATTTTATTTTAAGTTATTTTTAACATTTACAATATTAGATAATATATATCTTATACTCTATTATATACTTTATATATATCTTTATCTTAATCAAAACTTTAAAAAATTTCTTCATCTGTGTAAATAAAAGTATAACATTAAAAGCAATCATTTCATACATGCTTATATTTTTACTTTTGACATTTTTATTTTATTTTGAGGTTTTTTTCCGGTAACCATAGTTTATGCTTACTAACCTGTTTAAAATTTATGTATTTTTTCATACATGTTATTATTTTATTGACATCTTTCTAATTTATAGATGTTTATTTATATTATGTTTATATTTTTAGATACGTATTTTTAAATATGTTTTTTTTATTCTTTTTCCCTTTTATTTTATTGCATTTTTATTTAAATTTTTTTTATATAATCGTTTTTCGTTAACAGATCATTTTTATGCTTATGTCTTAGATATATGAACCTATTTATGTTACGCTATATTTTATTTCTTTTAAATACGTTTGATTATCTTAAGCAAAGCTTTTTATATATATATAAATTTGTTTCGTTATATTCTGTTTATAAATATGCATATCATTGTGTTTAGTACGATTTAATCCAGAAATATGCATATTTATTTATACTTTATTTTTAGATATGTTGTATACTTATTTTAATATATGATTAATATTTTAATCACATTAAACATTTTTAATTAAAAAAATGAATAGAATGTTTTGCATTGTTAACGATATAATTCCAATACAATATGAATAACTCATCATGGAAAACACTGGTACAGGAACTCGCTGAAGCCTAATTTTGTTATAAAATATTCTATAAATTATCACAACAACAACACATATTGAAACGAAAGTTATAAGACATGTGTTTTGAAACCACCCGTCCATCGGACGGGTCGTAAGACTAGTATATATATATGGACCTGTTAAGACACGTTAAGACACGATAAGACACGTTAAGACACGATAAAACACGTTAAACAGGTTCAAAACAGGTTCGTTAACAGGTTCAGAACAGGTTCGTTAACAGGTTCTTAGCAGGTTCAGGTTCCTTAACAGGTTTAAATTAGGACTTTTGTTAACAGGTCTCTTACCAGGTCGTGTTCGTGTTCAACCCTTATCGTGTTCGTGTTTAAAAAAATTGACACGACTAGTTATCGTGTCGTGTTCGTGTTCAACCCTTATCGTGTTCGTGTCTTATCGTGTTCGTGTCTTATCGTGTCGACACGACACGATATGCCAGCTCTAATGGTGATGTGAGAAGGTTTATTTTACGGAAGTTTTTATTTGCGGATCCCGAGTCCGCTTATGTTGGACACTTGGACATATTATCCGGATAAATTTTCAAGTGGTAAAAACTAGGATTAGAACTCGGCTGGTATGTTAATCTAACTAGATGTCTAACTATTAATACCGTCGTTAAAAAAAATATATATATATATGTAATATGTAATTAAAAAAAAGTACGGAGTAATACGTATTGACTTTTACAATGTTCATCCTATAATTTATTGCATTGGATTATCTTTTTCCGCTACATAATTGATTGATATTTTATTTAAGTTTAATATGTCATAACGATGTCATGTTTGTGATTTATAAATTATTGTTTAGATATATATGTGTATGGAGCTAGTAGGGGCTATAGGATGTTCTGTTCAATTTAACCAGGACAACCTCTTGTGTAGGTTTTTATCCGAAAGGTTAACTCGGCATGACTTTTTTCATTCTGTCTTTGCTAGTCAAGCAACCGATCTTTTTAATATCAAATCTTGGCTCTGCTGCTCACAATAATAATCATGAGGCATATAATTTAGGTGTTTGAAATTTTGTAAATACAACTAAAATTGTTTAAAAGACCTATGTTTATGAGCCTGGTTATCAAACTTACCACATTTATTGTTTAACATGTTCTAGATTGAATATATATATATATATATATATATATAAACTTGTTTTGTTAAGTGTCAAATAATGAATTGAGTACGTTGATTAATGATTATTAGGACTATGGTTAAGTCTCTTAATCATTTCTTAAAAATAGTTAATTGCTCAAATTATTTTGTTTTTTAGTACTAATACATAAGTAATATCGTGACTTTATTTAAATTAAATTTATTTTGATAAGTCTGATAATCAAAACTGGGGTAAACAGTCAAACAAATGGCTTTATTAGAATAAACACCACAAGTGATGAAGACATGAAGTAAACAACTATAGAATTATTATAACCCCATCATATATGTTTATCTTCATGATGGGCCTATAATAACCCAAGGTATTGAATTCATCACAAACCCAATGGGTATATGTATCCGTGCACAAAAAAACCGGAACCGAAATAACCGAGCACGAAAAACCGGAACCGTAACCGAAAAAAACCGGTTCCTCAAGAACCGGGTCGGGTATTCGAAGAACCGGCGGTTCCTACCCGGTTATAGATTTAGCCGTTGGGATCGGTTCCTGGACCGGGTAAAATAACCGGTTCCAGGAACCGGGTAAAATAACCGGTTAAAATAACCGGTCCAAAAACTAGCCGTTAGATCCGTTAGAAATAGCCGTTTTTGACCGTTTGGGGTGTTTTTTGACCGTTTTTTTGCAAAAAAATTACCATTTTGCCATTCCTAAGAGTTGTATAAATAGGTGGGTTGGTTTTTGGTTAGTTACAACTCAAAATTGTATAAAAACACTATCAAAAACGCTCAAAAACTCACAAAAACGCTCAAAAACTCAAAAACGCTCTCAAAAAAAATGGCTAGTAGCGGTGCCGGCTCACAATCCACCGTTGTTGGTTCGTCGAATTTACCAACGGTTGTTGAAGTATTAACAACCACTCGAAAACAAGAGATCTTTGAACACTTCGATTTAGTTTTGATGTCGGATGGAACCAAAAAGGCTCGTTGTAAGGCGTGTGGCTCGATATTGTCTAAAGATTCTAACTCAACATTGGGAAAACATCGCGATAGACATTGTAAGGCGTTAAGAAGCGTTCCGGAACGAGGGCAATCATCGATGGGTGTCGATGGAAGTATTTTTCAATATT
>JAOEHQ010046939.1:0-11172 GCA_025447715.1 Asclepias incarnata
CCTGTTGACCAAGAACCGGTTCCGGTTCCTCAAGAACCGGTTCCGGTTCCTCAAGAACCGGTTTTTGTGCAAGGCTAAGTGCAAGTACTAAAGTAGTAAAGTGTAATTAACAACAAACTAAATATTTAATGGGAATTCGGTATCAATGTTTTTTTTTATTAATTAATCATTAAATATAATTTTTATAATACGGTGTACAAGTCAGTTTAACATAGTGTATCAATTTTTATAATACTGAGTATGTGCTACCTATTTAATGGATCCTTATTAACCAATGTATATGAAATAATAAAAAGTTTGTTTTCTAGTTAAATTTAAAAACATAATTACATAAACATAGTTATGTTTTTAAACGTTTGTTTAGATTCTTTTATATGTAATTATGTTTTTAAACGTTTGTTTAGATTCTTTTATAACATTCAAGTTTTCTTTTTTAAAACTAGAGTATTTTTATAGATGTTGAATTTGCATCGTTTCAAGTTATATGTTAGTTAGTTTGTATTCATTCGTAATTGTTAATTAATATATTGATCGAACATAATTCTATGCCAGATATTTGTTATGTGAATCGTTTATTAAGTTAAACATAGAAACACAAAAAAGAGTTGGTCACGTTTTCTAATTGGGTATTTTCTTTGAAATGAAAATTGGAAACAAAAGAGGGTGAGTGGAAAAGTACGACGTAAATATGTGCTCTTATAATTTGAGGGCAGTTTTGTATAATGTAAAACTTGGAAAATAAAAAAGGGCAGAGAAAGATTTGCTAAATGAAAGATTTGAAATGTTTAGTCGTTTTATGAATTGTTTACTCTCTCTTTACAAGATGTGATTAAGATAAGTGTATTTAATGCAACTACGATGCGTAACAGTCAAGTATTTCAAGTTGTTCAATGTGTATACGCGACTAAAGGATTGGGGGTAACAGTGACTGTGCCTGCTTCGCCAACAACTAGCTTTATATGATGTTTCGTGATAGTTGTGTAAGAGAAAAAATCATAATAATATTATAGTAAAATAGTTTATTTTTTTTATACATATCATCTAACATTTTTCATATTGGTCATTTAATAAACTCCGAGTTTCTTAAAATAAGAAAATATCTATTTATGATTATTTTAAAATGATAAGAATTAACTTGATTTAGTAACTATTAAATACATTTTTAAATTGATTTAATAAACATTAATTACATTCATTAATTTTTTTTGGAAACTCATAGTTTATTAAATGCCAACTAACAAGTGCCTGGGGCACTAGTTAGCAAATCATTTTATGATGTATAAATTTCTTATAAACATGCTAACTTAGTGTTTATTAAATGTCTAATTTCTATAAATAAAAAACTAAACCGTGCAATGGTTAATTAGATTAACCATATATATGAAGCATACTTTTCAAAAAAAAAAATTAACCCTTTGTAATGAGATATCAATTATGTGAGAGTTCAATTAAGAAAGCTCACTTACCATTTTAATTCTTCTAAGAAAAACAACTTTAAGAATCGTATAAAATATATATTATTTTAATCTGAGTTTGTAATTGATGCAAAAATTACAGGTTTTACATCTTCGCATCCAATAAAAAACTTCTTAATTCTTATCTTTTACTCCTATATAAAAAAGCAACCCCCTCTCCTTTTTTCAACTTTCTATCTTTGAAATGACTATATTACCTCTCTTCTTTATTCACTAATTTAAATATCTCTACTTATAATACCCTTAAAGAAATAATTTACAACATAGATCCCCCATTCCTTAAAATAACCACATTACCCCTTTTTACATCAATTACTTTTACATTCACCACCACACCACCACCACCGCCACCACTGCCGCCCCCACCACCCATCGCCGCCACCTTCGCCTGTCGTCGCCGCCACTACCATACCGTCACCGCTACTACCAACGCTGTCGCATCATGCGGGCATACGTCTAGTTACTTTTAATGGCTCTTACTATGTTTTTGTTAAAAATCATAATACAAACTTATTGTTTAAGTTAATAAAAATCTTCAAACTGTTGAAGTATAATGTTAAGAGAAAACTATTGCAAAAATAAACATCGATATAAATTATTTCTAATTTTATATTTGCTTCAAAACATGTGATATAGTTTAATAGTTATGACACTATAATTTGTTGACTTAACCGATTAAGAAAAGTTTGCAAGTAGTTTGCATAGAATACCATTAATAAAAAAGAACTTAAATTCTAAATAATTATATATGGTTTCATAATCTTGCAAGGCTCTAACTAAATAATTCGGTTTAATAGAAACAACAGTCCTCTGAGTTATTTGTAAGCACTAAGCATTTCATATATATCTCACGTACGCCATAATATGTATTAATTTACCCTAAAAAATATATAATAAACATTGGGGAAAAAAAAACCGAAATTAAACCAAAATCTCATAATAAAATGAATCTCGGAATGAGATCGATCGATCGATCGACATATATATGAAGTAGTTCCCTAGCTCGTACGCGCGTCTTCTACAATTGTTGAACCGTTTCTAGCGATGCGTTCTTGATCTTCTTCCTGATTGACCTTGCCAATGCGACTGCATCCATTCCTTCCCCGATCACCACCATTTGGTTCTTGCTTTCCCCTTGCAATCCCACTGAATTCACACCTACACGTACATAATTTCAACCTAATAATTAGATCAATGATATATAAAAACGCACGACACACAATATTATTCAACATAAACAAATACTCGTAATAGATTTTTTATATATCCTAGCTAGCAGTTGTTAAGAATATATAGTTAGAATATTAATCTAATAGTACCTGATGTTTGAGCAGCTTCCATCATAGCCTTTTTCCTACATTTCTCGCACTCGGTTTGTATCTTTATTACAATCTTTTGCTGCAAATTAAACATGATTCATGTACGTCAATTAGCTAGCTAGTACAAGTAATTCGAAAACTAATTAAGCACACGTGTTCGTGTCGTTGCATCCTAATACACATAATAACGTCAATTCAACAAATTTGATTGATTTTTAGTAACCTTAATTATTAAGATAGAAAAGAAACTTTAGTTTGCCTGTCGCGAAAATATGAGAATTCAAGTACGTACGTACCTTCATTTTAACAGCATGCACTTGTGGATATATAGCTCGATATCGTATCGATATATGGGTGCAAAGTTTGGATAGAATTATATATATAGAAAGCTAGCTAGCTTTACTTATGTCATAAGGTCTTTTTTACTTGTACTTATATATTGATAGGTATAGTATATAAGAATGTGGAAGTTTGATGGAAACTATATATTGGGGCTCCACCATAGACACCACCTTCACACGGTTTTTTGAGTCTTCTCCAAGAATAATATTATATTATATATATGTGTAAACAAAGGACAGTAAGTAGTTTCCATCAAATTATATATGGTTGGAATGTGATTGAACTTTTTTGTTAGTTGGTATGACTTTTTCCATCAAATTAACTGTGGAGATCGATGAAAATTTAGAGACGAGAGAAGCAAGTTCAGATCATGAGCCACCTGTTTTGGGTAGGGATGTCAATAAACCCGTCAACTTGAAACCCGATCCCAAAAAAGCAGGTTCGGGTTGGCTATTTTCGACCCCTCCAACCTGCCAACCTGAATTTTTTCAGGTCGGGTCCGGGTTGGGACCCGCTAACCCGAATTTTTTTATTTTTATTTTTTATTTATTTTATATTTTTTATGTTTTTGACTGGCCTTCTCCTGTTATCTACTTATCTTGCAAACAAAGAACAGTAACATATCATCAAATTTTTATTCACTAGCAACTAAAAATGCGTGTATATATTTCATATGTATTAATCAGGTATATATTTCATATGTTATTTAGCAAACAAAGAACATATATATATTTCATATGTATTAATCAGGGTCAGAGTTTTTCAACCGCCAACCAGACACGGGTCGACCCGATTGACAGCCCTAGTTTTGGGTGGTGAGTGATTGTATCCCTTGGGTGAGGTGTCAGGTTCGAGCCTCATCTCAGGAATTTTTCTCCTCGCGATAACTTCGAGGATATCCCTTAGGGGTGATAACGAGTGTAGCGTGGGAGCATGGGTTTGAATTCCGCATAATGCCTGTTTGGATGTTGATCACCGTGGAATCTCGAGGCATCTAACAGTTAACTCGCCGTTATAAAAAAAGAAGCGAGTTCAGAAGAAAAAAAAATAATTCAAATTTTTATATTTTTATCTTCGGTTTTTTTAATAATATAAATATCTGACTTGTAAAAGTGTGTGTAATGAATTTTTATTAATAGCTTCTCAAAAAAGAAATAAATATAAAATAGATTTTAATAATCATAACATTTGTTTGAAAAGGTGATGGTTAGTTATATTTTAGTGGCCTTGTGAATTGTGAATTGTGAGTTGTGAGTTTATGTATTATTGAAAATAAGTATGTACATTTAGATTGATTTATATTATTTTTAATTTTTGTAAAGCTAAATTTGCATATTAGTTTATGGATATATATATATATATATATATATATACTAGACAAATGTCCGCGCGATGCGGAGACAATGGTGGTAGCGGCGGCGGCGGTAGCGGCGGTGTGGTGGTGGTGGCGGCGACGACGAGTAGTGTAGGCTATTGATGTTGATGTACAGGTTATTGATGTAAAAGGGGTAGTGTAGTTATTTTAGAAGTTAAGAGATAGATGTTGTAAATTAATTCATTAAGGGTATTATAGGTATATCAAGTGGAAATTTTAAAATAATAAATAGAGGAGGGGGTATTTTGGATAGATCAAAGTTGTAATTTGAGAAAATTAGGGGGGGGGTTGATGCTTTATATAATAGTATAGATATGGTAGAGATTCAGGAAGAAGCAAATTAATAAAGGAATGGAATGACAGTAACTTTTTTTTTATTATCTTGTTTTTTTTTCTTTAATTTTTTATATTTGTTTTTCTTAATAAAAACCCACTTCAAAAAAAATAATAAAAAAATCCTAATCTAGGGCAACGAGTTATGTGTTGAAAATGGATGGCTATGTTACGGGCGTAGCCCTTAGCCGAATGGGCTTAGCCTGTTAAGAGGGCTTCGCCCTTATCGGTCGTAGACTTCAATGGTATTTATAAAGGGGGTTGGAGGCTGAACGGATTTGGGAATGGTTTGGATTTGATGGGCGGCGATCCAGAGATGGTGGTGGTTGGATACGGTACGGGCGCCTCCCTTAGCCGCACGGAATCCGCCCTTCGGAGATGGTGGTGGTGATCGGAGATGATGGTGGTGATCGAAGATGGTGATGATTGGAGATGGTGGTGGCGAACGATGGATACGGTACAGGTTTCACCCTTAGTTTTATATAGAAAGATGATTACAGGTTTAGAATTTTTTTTATATTTTTTGATAATCTTTTTTGGAATGCATTTTTATTAAAAAAAAATTTAAAAATAAAAAAAATTAAATAAGAAAAAAACAAGGTAAAAAAAATAATAAGACATCTTCCTTCTCTTCCTTCCTTTATTCCCTTCTCTTTTAATCTCTATCAAATATATATATATATATATATATATATATTTGGTGAAATTTTAAGTAAAGTAACATTTTTACATAAATTTCCTTTAGGAAAATGTAAAATATTTTTGAACAAATAAGGGAGCATCTCTAATATATAATAGAAGAAATCTCTTAATTCTATCTTGGTTAAGATAAAACCCTTAGATAAATTTCAATAATTATGATCTAGCCATTGAATTTTTTTTTGATGATCTCGTCATTGACCAAACTTATGGCCAATAATATCTTTAGTCCTTGAATTTTGATCGAGTAACTTTGTATAGCACTTTACCTTTTACTTAGAAAATAATCTTTCTTTTTTGAACATTAAATTTGGTTCTTTAATTAGAAAATTATGGATTATTTTTTGTTTTTAATTTTTTTAAAAATATTTTGAATATTATATCTTTCTTTTTCAAAAACTATTAAAGTTATGTTACTTTTTTCTAACAAAAATTATACTTCTAATCGTTTTTTGTTAAAAAACATTCTACGTATTAAAAAATTTAAAGAGATATACGAATCATTTTCGGAATTTTCCCTATTATATATCTGACTTTGTGTTAGAGTCAACTCCGTGACTTTTTCAACGGTTTAAATTGACATTTGAGACTCAACGTGGGGTACAAGTCTATTTATGTATAGACATCGTACATGCATATGCATGTGGCTTAAGTTTAATTAATTAAGTCGTGAGTACTAATTATATTTGCATTGTCAATTCATGTAGTTCTGAAATTTTTTTTTAAGAAACCATATGTTACTCGATTTTATGTAAAACCCCTAAGTTAATAAACTAATAAACTAGTTTGTAAAACCAGGATAACCAAATTTGGGAAAACTAGACTAATTTTTTACCTGAAAACTGGACTTGGGAAACCCGGTGTGTATGCTAGGACTAGCTAGCGTGTACGTATAGACTTGGTTCTGGATAGTGTTACAGGCTTCCGGGAAGGCTCGGGTTATCCAAATCCGGTCTTTACAAGCGGTTGTCATTCATTGGAGTTACATGTCCCATGCCTGCCTACAACAATCAAGCATGAAGAAAGGGTCTCCCAAATCAGGGCTTCATCATTAGTAGTATAGACCGGGACAAACTAGTTTGTTGACTTACGAGTTTTAGAACTTAATACTTTTGAAAAACATATGATTTCTCAAAAAAGTCTAAAGTTCTTCGTTTTATCCTTATTGGTTTTCATTAGATTAGAAGAAAGTTCTACAAATGGTTGCAATTTGAGTTACAACTTGATAAAAAACGTTAACAACTAATTAATCCATTCTCTGTGTAACTTATTCGATCTTACACACATATACTATCAAACTTATCACGCGTGTACGTATATAAGTAAAATGTAACAAATCGTATACTTGACCAAATTATTTTCATAAGTGAACTAGCATAGAGTATAGTGGATAAATTTGGATCCTCTCTAGCTTGTTTGCTTCATGACATGCGTTGTGTGTGCGTGAGCGAAAATATGACAAGAACAATAAGGAAAGGGAGATCATGAAATTTAAAATATAGCTAGGTTTTGTTTTTGATCAAAGAAAGCACGAGTCACAACATAATATATTGAAGCAAATCCAGTCTTCACAAGCTAGCGGTTGTCATTCATTGGAGTACTCAGTACTTACATGTCCCATGCCTGCCTACAACAATCAAGCATGAAGAAAGGGTCTCCCAAACCAGGGATTCATTAGTAGTCGTTTATAATTACAGGCTTTACATCTTCGCGTCCAATAAAAAACTTCTTACTTCTTATTACTTTTAATGGCTCTTACTATGTTTTTGTTAATAATCATAATACAAACTTATTGTTTAAGTTAATAAAAATCTTCAAACTGTTCAAGTATAATGTTTAAAGAGAAAACTATTGCGAAAATAAACATCGATATAAATTATTTCTAATTTTATATTTGCATCAGAACTAGTTTGTTGACTTACGAGTTTTAGAAGTTAATACTTTTGAAAAACATAAGATTTCTCCAAAAAGTCTAAAGTTCTTCGTTTTATCCTTATTGGTCTTCACTAGATTAGAAGAAAGTTCTACAAATGGTTGCAATTTGAGTTACAACTTGATAAAAAACGTTAACAACTAAATCCATCCTCTGTGTAACTAATTATTCGATCTTACACATATATACTATCAAACTTATCACGCGTGTACGTATATAAGTAAAATGTAACAAATCGTATACTTGACCAAATTATTTTCATAAGTGATCGAACTAGCATAGAGTATAGTGGATTAATTTGGATCCTCTCTAGCTTGTTTGCTTCATGCATGACATGTGTTGTGTGTACATACGTGAGCGAAAATATGACAAGAACAATAAGCTAGGCGATCATGAAATTTAAAATATAGCTAGGTTTAATTTGTTTTTAATCAAAGAAAGCACGAGTCACAACATAATATATATATATATATTGAAGCAAATCATATATAAGTTTAATACAATGCACACTTGTAAGTTATTATAATTAATCAGCTGCTGAAGATCGAGTTTGGATCATCAACTTATAATAAATCCTGAATTAAAAGAAGTTACAACTGTTGAACTGTTTCGAGTGAGGCATGCTTGACCTTCTTCCTAACCGAGCTTGTCAATGCAGCGGCATCTACCCCATCGCCAATCACCACCATTTGGTTCTTGTTTTCCCCTTGTAGCTCCACTGACTCCACACCTTTATTATATATATATATATATATATATATATAGATTCAAATTGTGTCACAAACAAATATAGTTTAATTAATTAATGGAAAATGCTAATGACAGCCCTAAATGTTTATTACATGCATAAAAACTAGTACTTTATACATCACCCCTTGAATTTTCGCATAACAAAGTTCAAATTTAAGTGCACCCAAATAGTTTATACTAGGGCTGTCATGCATTAACAAAACCCTTAATTAATTTCATTTAACGAGCTAGTAAGAATAACCCGAGACTTGACAATTTGCTTACGTACATCCGTAAGTCGGTTTCATAATCTGATTCTAGTATTCTCATTTAGATTCATAATATCGGACAAGAAGATTGAGAAAAGATATGATAACAAAGCATATATAATATAGTTAGATTTATATTAATTACCTAATGCTTTGGCAGCTGCCATCATCGCTTTAGTTCGGCATTTCCCACACTTGGGCTGCATCTGTATCACAATCTTTTGCTGCAAACATAAATTCATGAGGACATCTATCAAAAAAAAAAAAGGTACCAAAAAAATCTTACTATATATATATATAAAATCTTTGTATTCTAATTAAGTGTTACAACAAACACACGTACAATGGCCGGTTTTAATATGGTTAACCGCTTTGTTATTAATTGTATTCATGGTATAAGAACAAATAATAGCTAGGTACGTAGAAGAAATTACCATCATCTTGAAGAATGCTTGTACGTTAAAGCTCTATGTGTGAAAGAAAATGTAGAACATGAACAATAATACAACACGACATATATATATATATATATATATATGGCCATATGGGTGTACGTATATATACATATAAAATAGTTTTCGCTTCTGCTTAAAGATCTCTAGTCATAAGCACATTATTATATAAACCGCAATATGTAAAAATAATTTATAATATAATAGTGGAGTATGTATTAAGGTGATCGATCTGTCAACTAAAAATTAAGTTATGGACTCGTATTTTAAACTTGTCTATGATTTTAATTAAAAATCAAGGGCGTGTAACCAGCATATATCTATATATGCCTTTTAAAAATTTTAAAAGATGAAAATTAATACCTTGGGAGAGCATTAGGTTTCGTTAGAATATATTGATTAGGTACGTGTTAATTAGGACTCATATGGCCATATCAAAAATAGAGACAACAAAAATTGTTACATGCATGCGGATCTTTTCAGAAAAAAGAAACAATTTCAACAAACAAACATTATTTTGATGATCATCATTTTGAAATGATTAATTGTAGACGATGAGTGCGAGAACCATCTTTAGATTTCATCAAAAGTCGTACGTCGAGATGTTTGTTTTCAAATTAACATAATAATTATTAACTAGAACTGTGTACACGCCATGTGCAGTAGCCAGATGTGTTTCAATGTTGTTTAGCGATGATACATGCTAACTAAAGGTTTAGGGGTGACGACGGCCGCCGTCGCTAAGCATCGGCTTTGTATAGTAGTCTATGGTAATGATGTAAAAGAGAGAGATAATGATATTAGTATGTTGACTTTTTAATCAATAGCTATTAATTAAATGCGGTTCAAAATAAAGTTAATGAAATATTTGTTTTACTTAACTTGAATTTATTTTGACTAATTAATAGTAAATTAAATGTTATATTGTCGTATTAAACACAAGGGTGGAATGGTAAAAATCATGTTCTTATAAATTCAAATTTTAAGATAAAGGTCAAATGATTTATAATGTATTATAATGTTCTTATAAATTCAAATTTTATAATGTAAAAATCATGTTCTTATAAATTCAAATTTTAAGATAAAGGTCAAATGATTTATAATGTATTATAGATTATAGATATATATTAGTAGATGTTCTTAATTGATGAGTAACATCATTTTTATTTCTGATAGATGATATATAAATATTCAGTGTTGATATATCTTCCTACACATCCTCCTAATGATCAAAACACATGAGAAAACTAATACATAAGATCATGATAATTAGAGATAAACAGTAGATTCAACATGTCTTCTTTATGTAGCATTATGAGGAAATTTAGGGAAATATATTATTTTTCATAGATATTATATACTTTTATCGTCCTAACAAACATATTTATTAATGACCTAATTAGTTATTATACTCTTATTAATTACTTCATCAGTCTAAAAATAATAGTCTACCAGACAAAAATACACGGTTTAATAAAAACATTATTATTGCAGTAACTACAACAACGGTTTCCAATCAAATGTACGTCACTTTTAACCTTAACTATTTATTTAATGTTTTATTTGAATTATGTAAAATTAGTTTCTCATTGAGGGCAATATAGTAAACTTATTCATTTATACATATCTATTTTTAATAATGGACAATAATTTTGAGATAAACCAAAATAGAAAGACGGACAATGATATGATGGGAGTACTATTATTTTACTCTGTTATAGTTTAAGTTCATATACACAAAAAATTAAATTAATATTTACAAAATTTACATTTTATTAATTAAAAATTTATTACTTTATATCTTAGAATTTTTTATTTTATTTTATTTTTTTTACATTAATAGACAAACAAAGTAATACGGGTGAATATATTTTTATCTTAGGCCTCACGGAGTCAAGGCGGGTTCTTCACGGGTTGCGCCAACCAGCCGGAAAACACCGCCGCCGCTAGCGCTGGTTGGGAGCGGGTTGGTTGAACACTGGTTGGGCAAGCAGCGTAAAATGGCTCACGGGTTGAAGAAATGGACCGTTGGGAACGGTCAAAAATTGGGGGGCAACGGCTAGTGTAAAAAAAAAAACTTTTTTCTTATTTAAACACATTTTTTTCAAACACACAACCACAAACAACTAAATATACATTTTACACACACTTTCAACATAAAACCTTCATCCCAAACACCTCACTTTTATCACAAAATGGATTCATCTTCCTCCTCGTCTTCATATTGTGATCCGCCTTCTCTTATC
>JAOEHQ010046940.1:0-11172 GCA_025447715.1 Asclepias incarnata
TTAGTTTATATTCATGAAAACCCGAATAACCCGACCCGAATAACCCGAAACCCGAATAACCCGACCGAATAACACCCTTAGTCCAAACCGTCAAAATATCACTTTCAAGTGTGTTCTCCGGTCTTTGAAAAAACCGTGTGTTAAATGAAAAGTTCAATGACGGAATACTTGGTTAGTAGAACGATAAATACAACATTTGACTTGTTATTACACAACTTAAATAAGATGAAAAAAATTAAATCGGAAAGAACCCGTTAATTTTTTTTGTACCACATTGGTATCTACACAACCACCCTGCAAGGTTTTAGTGTACCGAGGTAAGTGCATATGGACGAATACCACCATATGAAGTCGATTAAATCCGGTCTGAAACGAGGATAGAACCCGCACCAATTTTTTTATTAGGTTTCTCACACAACGAGATTTCGCATAAACAGTGACAGCTGGCTCTTGATCTATGACCAAGTGGTTAACTTAAATAAGATGTTTGAATACTTAAAATGACCATAGATAAATTATAAAGCAAAAGAAATGTATAAATGAAAATCAAACATTATATTATATGAGTGCTAAAAAAAGTTTTGTGGGGTCATTTCCCCGTGTAAATGTGTTTGGAGAAAATATCCGTTGTAATAATGCGGATAACCATTTTCAAACTTTTTACCGAACTTGTAAAGTCACACACCCAATCCAACAAGAAGCCACAAGAATCGAAACGAATAACTACACGAAACCACTGTAAATCTGACCCGCAAACTCGACAAGCTATATTTCTTTGTCGAAACCTCTGATCGAAGATCCCTCAAATCAGGTTCAATTTTCGTAACGATCCAACGGTTAACGAACCGACAACATAAATTCTTCCACGTCTGTGCAGAAACTAACGAACCGAAAATAGGTTTATTTGTTTTTCTTGTATCGGCTCTCATGGCACGAATATTGAAGTTACAGACAAGAAGTTTGTCCGAATGTAACCTTTATTTAAAAACTAAGTTACAATCTGATTTATGGGATACTCAAATTGGTCCATCACCCCCTCTATATATAAGGGGGAAAACAACTAGTCTAACCCTAGTTTAATATGTATAGCTTGAAACCCAAAACGTACACAAAAACCAACCCCTAAACCTTGACCACCAAGTATTACCTACGTTACTATATTTAATAGTTTCCTAATCCTATCACAATATTATTAAACTTAATAATAATTATAACAAAATGTTTAATTTGTGGGGCAATTGTAGTCAGTTAATGGTCACAGTTTCGAATCCAATTACACTGCACAGGGTGGTACCCATAACAGCTGATCGTTGCTTGGGGGATGGGGCTAGTGAGTCCTTGGGGTGGTCGATCAGTTGGGTTCAAAAGGCCAGCTTTCTCGTCTTTCTAAACCTTTTGCTATAACCGCTAGAGGGATATAATAAATTCCGTCATGGCCTAAAGGTGAAACCATCTAGGATAGTGTATGAGACTCCATTTTAACATCCATTGAATCATATATCAATTGCAAAATCTGAATCCGGTTCAGTAACAATGTAAATTTAGTACTTAACTATGCATTCTTTTATTGCAATTTCAATGCCGGATACAATTTCAAATTCGTAAAATTGAAATGTTTTATCAAAGTTGAATAGATATCCATCCATCTTATTCAAATTTATCTATTTTTCGGATCTCAGGTGAACCAAAAGCGGCCTAGTTTTAGTAATGGCATGGAAAGGATTTTAGCAGCAACTATTTTGTTTGCAGCCTCTGTGTAGTGAACACCGTCCCATACTATGGCCGATGAAACATTACTGCACATGTTGTATCCGGGTTGCCCGCATGTGGCTGTCACATTGTAATTGTTTGGATCTCCTCCATACCCACAACATGCCTTATGTGGTTTTACAAATCCTGTCAACACAAAGTCACAAACCATTAGTCTCATCATTATTAATTTTTATAATTCATGAAATCGATTCCAGCAAAATTCTTACCATATTTTGAGGGATTAGCAAAAAGTTCATATTTTATGGTGTAAACATCCACATACACAATAACAGCATCCTTCAATACTGACTTCAACTCGTTGCACATGCTACGTAACCCTTTATTAAAAAGTTTGGATAGATCATTGTGGACACGATAGCATCCAATTTTGTCAAGGTCAGCATCTGTGTGTTTATGTAATGCAAGTTCTTTAGGAGCACAACCCTGTGGCCCAGTGCTGAATACCCAAAACTTTCTCGCACCATATTGGTATAAGTTCTACATTTCAAATATAAAAATTGAGCATATTAATAGATACCCAAAAAAAAAAAGATAAGATGAAATGGAACAATAGATGCTTACTTGAATAGCCAGTTTAGTTTCCGCTACAAAAGATGGAATTTGAGCTGCAACCGGTGCATAAGTAAGGTTTGATGCATATAGTGCTTCAAGAATATCATTTTGTCCCATATCTATCATGTAAAGTGCGTTACGAAATCCATCTTCATTGATAAAGTTCCCAGGAGCTGTTCAAAAGTACGCCTTAATTTTTCAAAAGAACATAAACAAGCACAAAATATATAGTAATGGATCAAGAAAGGTACAGGTAAACAAACCGTGTGACAGAAGTTCAAGTGAACGATTCTTGAAATGGATGAATTGGCGAACTTGAACACTAAGATGAAAAGGAACAAATTTTGGCAGTATCATGCCTCCAGCTACTGCAAAATTTACGCCACTTGTAAAATTTGGTGCCAGTGATTCTAGATATGGGCTCAGATAACCCAACTTCAGATGTTCACCTGTTCCAAAACTCAATGTTAATAGAAAGCAAAAGGCTGAAGTTAATGACAAATAACATTATAACAAGAAAGAGCTGTCTCACAAATAAAGTCAAGGATGAGTCGACCATCTCCAAAACGGCCCGTGCCTTTGTGAAAGAATGTAATGCCATGTGGAAGTCCAATGGGAAGTCCTGCACCGGCTAGCACACCTCCCGTGTCGGAGTTTGCATCCCCAAAGTTAATAAGCAGGGGTTTGGACACCGATATACCAAAGAGCGCACATATGCATAGAAGGCCCAAAAGTACATTTACACTTTTCATATCTTTTCACTTGATAGTGTCTACTGAAGCTTCATTAACTAAGGTCTTAATTTATAAGACTCGTCAACGTGGAAAATAGAATATACAGCTGCTAATTAAGAAAACAAATTTTTTTTGATGATTGTCCTTTTGAGTCAAGTTGCAGGAACCTGTGTTTTTATATTAAGAATATCACAATTGGACATGTGGATGAAGACCAGTTTTAGAGTTTTTAAAATCAAGTTGCATTACTAAATAAGAAGAATCAAGACAGTCACCTCACAAGGTTGTCTTGTGGCATCTGTTTATTTCTACCAACCACTGTAACACAAGACACACTGAATGTACTTAAAAATATCTTTCCGCTTAATTATCTGTTAGTACGTCGAATCCTTTCTCTTCATTTTAGAGTATACATCTGTGTTGATAAGTAATTTGAGAGATCGATCACTCTTTTTAGTGCAGTGCCTTGTTATTTCACTGAGAAATACGTAAGTATATTACCAACATTCTTGCTTCTTAGGTCGTTTGTTGCACCACATACAAATTGGGACGGGGAAGCTCAATACTCTTAACCATTATACTCCAAACTTAGCTACCTATTATAAAAGATGTATCTATCCATTATGAAATGAGCACTTTATTTTAAGTTTATAAGAAAAAGCATCAACAGTTTCCATTGTCTCGCAACAATGGGTACACGAGTTAAGCATAACAATAAAAATCATAGTTGTTTTCATAGTTCTATAATGAACCTTGAACTACTAACACCGGCCTTCTCTAGACCGGGATGTGAAGAATGATCAAACCTAGAAACGACCACTTCTATTTTAACTAGTTTTCAATATTGATTGTCAAGTATATATGCATATATCATGATCGACTGATGACTTGTTTTTTAACTTCTTGTTTTTCATATGTCTTCCTATAATGTAACATATGTTTTGCACCTACTGCAAAGTTTGAATCCTAACAATATACATATTGTCCAAAGTGTGAAAATATGTCATTATTAAGTAAGATTTGAGGCATCTTTTGAAACCATTTGCTAAAAGGAAACTTTGATGATATAGAATGCTTTATTTGTTAATATAAATGAGTCTTTCAATACCTCAATGAAATGATTATTTAATAGCCAAGGGCGTGTAGCTCAGTTGGTAATGAATGGGTCATCTTTGCCACAAATAGCACAAGATAACGGGTTCAAGCCCGGACTGCCCATAGCTACAACCGAGTGAGTCATGTATATCCCACACTAGGGATAGACAACTGATTGTGGGCCGGTTGATTATATATCAACAAAAATAAACCACATGGCATATTATATATGAAAATGTTCAATTATAAATAAATTTTTCCGACAAAAAAGTAGTTATATATGAAACTGTGAAGATGATAATGTTTAGAGATATCTTAGCTGTCAAATGAGGTTTTATTAATGGGGAAAACATATATGCTGCTACTTTCCCTCACAATCATTTCATCACATGTTGAATTTATAAAAAAAATTTAAAAATATGTGAGGGGGGAAGCATATATGAAGCTGCTTCTAGCAGCATATATGTTAAGCCCTAATAACAATAGTATTGTATTGTATTTCATCACATGTTGAATTTATAAAAAATTTTTAAAAATATGTAAGGGGGAAGCATATATGAAGCTGCTTGTAGCAGCATATATGTTAAGCCCTAATAACAATAGTATTGTATTGTTGTACAGTTGTATATCGTGTAGTAATATTATATGTTATGCCACATCTGATATCTTTTTTGCTAAGGCTTTTCTTAATAATACCATCATTCTCCAATAGTATCACCATTCTCACCAAATTTTTACTGTCATATCAGTAACACATCATTTGCCCTTTCAAAATTTATCCCGAATACACCCCTACCAACACTACAATCATTCTTCCCAAATTCTCAAATTATTTATTATTTAAACACAATCCATACACTACACACAAACTCGCCCAGACCCCAGGTTCGGCACTTCTTGGTGAAAACAGGGGATCCAAAATTTGTCCCGAGAACGGATGCTTCCAATGGTACCGTGAGATCGGGAGTGAGAACAGGGTTGAGATAAAGATAACCGGTGGGCCATCCAGATGAAAAATTTGGCGAGGACCTATTTTGCAATAATTCTCTCCGAGTCTCCGTCGACTTAGAAAACTTCCCATTTGTAAACTTTAGTTTATTTTTGTTTTATTTTTTAATCATTTTTGCTATTTTTGGTTCATTAAGACCTTTTGAAACCCGTTTATTTTATTTTTTTTATTAAAAAGAGAGCAATGATTAAAGTTAAAGTATTAAAAAAGTGCATAAATTTATTAATTTTTTATTTAAAACTTAACGATTGATTATATCATATATCAACATTGAATTTTTAAGCATAAACAGGTTTGTATCTTACCAAATTAATCACATTTATCGTTACTCAATCACTTGGCTTGCCACTAGTTATGTCTTATGACATTAGATAATATTTGAATTACTTGAGCAAAAGCATCAAACATGTTGTGCTGTTTTAACATTTCCTAAAGTGTTTATTTCTTAGTACAATTGTAATCGGGCAGGCAAATGATAAAATAAAATAAAATGGGTCCTATATATAATTATTACGATAATTGTTATAACTGTATTTAAAAAAACAATAGTTATAGTTTCTTATAAGTCTACCAACTTAAATCTCATTTTCCAAAGTTGATTAAAACTTTTTTAATGTTATCTTCTAAATGGACAAAAGTTATCATAATCAATCTTCATTGAATAATGTCAAATCAGAGCATTCTTTAAAGCAAAATCGTTGATTGAATACAACTTTCTTAATTGCTATCATTGTCATCCGTTAAGCATCTCTTGCGATATTGTCGCTTCAAGTTTGACTTTTACAACTTAAAGTTTTGAAAAACTTATTTTGGAGTATACTAACTACAACAAGTCTCTACTGTACATGCCAAGATCCTCTACTGATTGTAATGAACTTTATAATTCTTTTTTAATAAGGTTCATATAACACAAGGAGATCATGTGGGAAAGGCCATGATCGTGTCGTGGGTAACCACGGACGAGCCCGGTTCAAACACTGTCGTTTATTGGGCTCAAAACAGCAAGAGAGAGTCGAAAGCCGAAGGCATTCTTACTAAATACTCATACTTCAATTATACTTCGGGCTTCATTCACCATTGCAATCTTACTCATTTGAAGGTAACGATCTTTTAATCTTTATGGTAATCTTTGTATCATTAATTTAAAGTTAGACTTTGCAATGTGTTGGTTTTTAGACTCATATCGAGTCGTTTCGTTTGAATATTGCAGCATGATACAAAATACTACTACAAGGTTGGAATTGATCACACGCCAAGGACTTTCTGGTTTACGACTCCACCTGAAGTCGGACCAGACGTTCCTTACACTTTTGGCCTCATCGGTATTTTATTTTTTTTGGTTAATTCCGTTCAATCGTTTACTCATAAACGTGTCAATTTGTGTTTTGCAGGATGAGTAAAATAATAAAAATGCAAATGGGCCAAACTGTATACTTACAAAATATATATAATCACTTAAAATTTTTGGACAAAAAGTATTTTGACAGTATAATCGCCCATTTTCCCACTTCTAGTCGAAAGAAAACACTTTTTTATTCATACCCTTGAAGCATTGTGTGTGAACTTGCAGGGGATCTAGGCCAGAGTTATGATTCAAACCTTACACTTACACATTATGAAATGAATCCTGTGAAAGGGGAAACACTGTTGTTTGTGGGAGACCTTTCTTACGCAGATAACTATCCTAATCATGATAACCGAAGATGGGATTCATGGGGACGGTTTATAGAGCGAAGTGCAGCGTATCAACCTTGGATATGGACTGCAGGAAATCATGAACTTGATTATGCACCTGAAATTGTAAGTTTCCTCCTTAGTCAAGTTTGTTTTAAGATGCATATGTTTGACTTGAGAGGTCAAACTTGAGACTTTCCAAATACAAGTTGGACATCGATTATGTCCTTCAGTCCAAACCAAAGGTGTTCCAAATTGTTGTAGTTTTATGATCATATTCGTTATTCGATATCTATTTTGACTATAAGTTTCAACGTTTACCTTTCTTTCACCTTCTTAAATCCTATCTAAATCATAACGTGTTCGATAATTTCCATTTTAGGGAGAGTTTGAACCTTTCAAGCCTTATACTCACCGTTATCATGTCCCCTACAAGTCATCCGAGAGCGATACTCCCTATTGGTACTCCATCAAGAGAGCTTCCGCTCACATCATTGTTTTAGCTTCATATTCAGCTTATGGTAAAATACATACTCGAATTCCATATTTATTTACATTTAACTAAATGAATCATACCAAGTAGCGAGAATGCAAAATTTCTTAACTTGGCATATATTACTAGGTAAATACACACCTCAATACAAATGGCTTGAAAAGGAACTACCCAGGGTCAACAGAACAGAAACACCATGGTTGATTGTTATGATGCATTCTCCGTGGTATAATAGCTACAACTATCACTACATGGAAGGTGAATCCATGAGAGTAATGTACGAGGCGTGGTTTGTAAAGTACAAAGTCGATGTTGTGTTTGCTGGTCATGTCCATGCTTATGAACGCACGGTAAGTTCTCTCATAAACAGGATCAGAACATCCAAGCACTACTTTCCATTACAACTAATTATCGTTTTCAAAATACGCATCCAAAAACCCCCTTGTCTTCGTTAAAAACTATTTTTTTATTGATAAAGGAACGTGTATCAAACATTGCTTACAACATTGTTAACGGGATCTGCCAACCTGTTAAAGATCAAGCTGCGCCGGTTTACATAACTATTGGAGATGGAGGAAACCTCGAGGGATTAGCAACCAAGTAATGTTTTTAAACATTTTACCAGATATTTACATATTCATACTTATATTTATATATGCACATTGCTATGCTTTAACATTAGCACAAACATCTAACTTGACATTATCTATGATGATGGCCAATGTAGCATGACGGAGCCTCAACCCGAGTATTCAGCATTCAGAGAAGCTAGTTTTGGACATGCTACATTTGACATCAAGAACCGAACCCATGCCTATTACGGTTGGCACAGGAACCAAGACGGGTACGCTGTGACAGCTGATACAATGTGGTTTTACAACCGATTTTGGTATCCTCAAACCGAGTCTACAAGTGCCTAAATAGCACGAATACGTACCTTATTTGAATTCTTTGGGAATTTTTAGGGAGTTAGTTCGTGTGTGTAAGCTAAATAATGAAGACATTCTTTGGTTTTCAAGTTTCATTAATACATGCCAAATTTATTTCTCACCTTATTGCTTTTTACCCTTTTGGAAGAACGAGTATCGTTATGAACGATCAGACTTTAAAGCATATGCCTTTAACATGTAAAAACATATATCCTACTAACAGTGTTGAGAAGTGGGTAGTTTATGTGAAGAATGGTATACTAGTTATGTTGCTGTTTCTGCAAGATATGAAGATGGTTAATGCAAGGTTTATGGTGTGTATGTGTGTTTGTGTACGATTGAAAAGGCTATGTTTCTTATCGGAATTTTATTAAAACCTGCCGTAATGAATTTTCAACTACGTAATCTGAGTAGTCCTGGAACATGGTGACTGAGTTTGTTAACAGCCTAAGAACATCTGTTTTTGATATTTGGATTTGACATATGAACCTACACGTCGTACTTAGAGGGAGTTTGGGATTGCGTTTTGATGAAAAATTATCATGGTATTTGAATAAGGCAAACGATATGAAAATGATTATCTGCGTTTTCCTAGTCTCAATTGGCCAATGTAGTTTTGAATCACAGATTTAGAATGTTCTTTTCGAGAACGAAGTTTATAAACACTACATCTGTTTTACAAAAGCAATTCTGAACACCCAATTACTAGCAAACAGCCAAACATGCATCACTGCGTTGGTTTATGAGGACTATAGTGTGGTTCGATCGGACGTTCAATCAGTCGCAGCAACCAAGCAACTATTAAAAAAAATTATGAGGACTATAGTGTAGCCGTGTAGGAATGCATTGCATATTTGATCAATGCCAAACCACGGGTACATAATGGTTTTAGACCAATCTCTTTTTTATCTTTGTTTTATCGGTGGTAACTTTTTTTTTTTAAAAACGTGAACATTAAATTACTTCTGTAGTTATCGTTATAAAACTTGGGCATATTAGCTCTCATATACTTGCATATGGAGCAACGGATGGGACACTGATAGTTTGCACTGTAGCCACCTTCAATTATGAAGAAATTGTGATGTAGACTATAAATGAGATATACAATCGAACTTGTTGATTCACAAGAATAGCAGGAACAATTCTTCTAATTATCGTTGATTCAAAAGGAATGCCAATAATCATGGATTTCACACACTAACACACACTTGTGATAGGGAGAAAAAATGACTTTTCATATATTGCAAAACTAATTGTCTCGAAAACATACATAAAAATGCTACAAACTCATAGAAAAAGGTGTTTTTGGGCCCGAATGCTGACCCAAACCGCCTATCGTTTGTAAAAACGTGTTCCACGTTCCAATGGTCATACACCCAAAACGGAGTCTTCTAGCTCAAGTTATAGCCATTTTAGTGAAGCCCCCTTTGACAAGCGATCTTTGGCCTCCAAATATGAAATGGGAGGTGATATTGGTATCACATAATTTGATAAAGTTACCACACAGTACAACTTTTACAGCATACTTTACAAACATATAATGCATAGATGTGGTAAATAAATACACTTTTATGGTACTATTATCAATTTCCAATATGAAATAGCTTGATCCTCTACATTTGGACACGCATCAAATTACTAGTCACTCGAAAGATGTCATAGGTTGGATTAACTGGTATTGGCTCATATTGGGAATTGATAAAACTTGGGCATATGAGACTCATATACTTGCATATGGAGCAACGGATGGGACGCTGATAGTGTGCACTGTATCCACTAGCCACCTTCAATTATGAAAAAATTGTGATGTAGACTATAAATGAGATAAAAAATCGAACTTGTTGATTCGCAAAAATACCAAGAATAATTCTTCTAATTATCGTTGATTCAAAAGGAATGCCGATAATCATAGATTTCACACACTAACACACACTTGTGATAGGGAGAAAAAATGACTTTTCATATATTGCAAAACTAATTGTCCCCCAAGTTTTATAGGCAAAATTCAAATGGGCCTCAAAATACAAGTGTGCTGAAAACTGGGCCATAATAAAAGTCCAACAAAACCGAAAACATACATAAAAATGCTACAAACTCATAGAAAAAGGTGTTTTTGAGCCCGAATGCTGACCCAAACCGCCTATCATTTGTAGAAACGTGCTCCACGTTCCAACGGTTATACGTCCAAAACGGAGTCTTCTAGCTCAAGTTATAGTCATTTTAGTGAAGTCCCCTTTGACAAGCGATCTTGGGCCTCCAAATATGAAATGGGAGGTGATATTGGTACCACACAATTTGATAAAGTTACCACACAGTACAATTTTTACAGCATACTGTACAAACATATAATGCATAGATATGGTAAATAAATAAACTTTTATGATACTATTATCAATTTCCAATATGAAATAGCTTGATCCTTTACACTTGGACACGCATCAAATTACTAGTCACTCAAAAGATGTCATAGGTTGGACACGCATCAAATTACTAGTCACTCAAAAGATGTCAGGTTGAATTAACTGGTATTGGCTCTTTACTCAAAAGAAGAATGAGGGTTTTTTTTTTATGAAAAAGCCCAGGCTATTTTTGCAAAAAAACTCGGGCTTTGGGCCTTTTTTCAGACTTCGGGCTTATCCCGAGTGGGCCCGGGCCAGATCAAGCTTTGATGTCTAATTTCAGGCGGGGCTTTTCGGCTTTTCTGAGCCGGGCCTAAGACCAGGCTCAGGCTTTAGCCCATTTTGCACCCCTAATCTCATATCTCTATCTCATACAGTGTTGTAAAACTCGGCCGACTCGGCCGAGAACTCGGGATCGGAATCGGACTCGGTGGCTCAACGGGTCGAGTCGGCTGGAATCGGCCCAAAACTCGGTCAACGACTTGGTCAGGTGTAAAACTCGGTCAAACTCGGA
>JAOEHQ010046941.1:0-11169 GCA_025447715.1 Asclepias incarnata
TATTTGTTTTACTTTAATACTTGTTTTATTTTAACCAGAACCTATATATATATATATATATATATATATATATTATAGGAGGTGAATATAAGGTTGTTTCATACCTAAGCTAGGATGAATGCAAATAGCAAGGCGCTGTGCTGTGTGAAGTGAGACTTAGGTATAAAACCTTTCAGATTTTTGTTTTTTAATCGTTAAAATACATGAGGCCCAAATCATTTATTTATTTTATAAAAAAAAATTAAAATATTAATATGTGAGAGGTTTCATACCTAAGCTTAGGAATGTGACAGTCTTATATTCAATTTTGTCATATATATATATATATGGGTGAGTTATTTTAAGAACCTCTTAAAAAAACAAAATTAAAGAATGCGAACAGATCTTGGACCTTGAGAACCCTTAAAAGGTAGAAAAACTTTTAGGAACCTTTTAAATCATTTATAACCATTAGATGAAAATGAATCAATGATCAATGGCTTTTAGTATTACATTTTAATAAGTAATAGCATTATTGTACATAAATTAACAATTTAAATAATGGAAATGTGTGCTATAATGGTGAAGGGGTATAATAGGAAATCATATTAAAAAAAAAAAACGTGTGCTTAAATAATATTTGATTTTTAAATTCCTCAGTTACAAGTTTTCATTTTAATTTTTTTAAAACATTTTTTTATAACTAAAACTAAAATACCATATTTCAATTGTGTTTATGTATGCATAATATGTAATCATATTATTTTCACATGTGCGTTAAACTAAAACACCATATTTAAATTGTATTCAAATATACATAACATGTAGTCATACTATGTTCACATACGAATGAAATGCAATTATACATGTAATCATTCTTTATTTATAAAATGGATGTTCATTTGAAATACCACACATAGAGCCTAAAAGAATATGCATTCATATGTAAAGAACTTATTAATATAATTTTTGTTTAAAAATAAAGATGCGAAATTTATTTATTTTTTGAAAAAAAAAAACTCTTAAATATCATCTTAAAGATGGGAAGTTTTTGGCATGCAGATTAAAAGCTCCATACCCCCAAAAATGGTAAGTTCACAATTTGACTTTCAAGGTGAAATGTGTGAGAGAGAAAACAGGGAGAGAGAAAATAGAGAGTGGGAGTCAGAGAAGGAAAACGAATGGACTTTTGTTGGGGGTAATCGGAATTCGAAAGAAGCTGGCCATGGGTATCCTAGTAGGGTCCCAATGATTAAGTTCTATGTCTCAGATATTCCAGATGGTTGCCGGCCAGGGGATTTAGCGGTTGTGTTCAAAAATCATGGCGAATTAGGAGGGGTATACATTGCTAGGAAGAAGAATAAACAAGGAGTCAGGTTCGGTTTTGTTAAGTTCAAGGGCATTAAAGATGGAAAAGAGATGGAGAAGAAACTAGGAAAGATCAAGATGGGGAGGTGTGTTTTGAAGATTAACATTGCCAGGTTTGCTGCTGAGAATCTAAATATGTCCAAGGTTCCAACTAGGAACATCCAAAGAAGTAACGTCGGAATAGAGTCGAGGTCTTTTGATCATCACAGAGGGGGATGGTCGTTTAAGGATGTTGTCATTGGCAAGAATGGGGGACAAGAATCTGGTCTTTCTATCAAAGTTGATCCATCTTTAGGAGAGATTAGGGATGGTGCCATGCGGTCGTTTGTGGGAAAGTGTGTTAATCTTGGTGCCTTGATGGTGCTGAAAGAAGAGTTCTCGGTGGCGGGTTTCTCGCAATTTAAGCTATGTTATTTAGGTGGTTTAAATTGTCTAATATCCTTTGAGAACGAAGCGCTCGCCAATGACTTTAAGCTTAAAAGGCCGATCTGGAGGGGATGGTTCTCAAGGTTGGAGGAATGGGTTGGTCAGTCGCTGGCTTTTGAGAGGATCGCTTGGGTAAAAATCACGGGTGTGCCTCTTCATCTGGCGAAAAGAGAGGTGTATAATATGATAGGTGAAAAAAAAGGGAAACTTGTTCAACCGTCTGAAGCTCTTGAAGATGACCATGATAAATCAGTGGGTAGAGTGGGAATTTTGGTTGGAGAAGGTAAAGTCATTGATGACATGATAACTGTTAATTGGAAGGAAAAGAAGTTCAAGGTCTGGTTAACTGAAGCTAGTGGTGATTGGGCTCCAAACTTTGGGGATGGGTCGATTAAGAATGGTAGCAGTGAAAGGTCACCGGAAAACTCGAACAGCTGGGGTGCATCTCCGGTGATGGAGGAAAAGGTAAACCAAAGGGCAGGTGAAGGAGAAGAGTCGTTTTTGGGTTCGAAGAAAGATCAACCTCGGGAAGAGAACATGCATGGGGAAACGCCTGTTTTTTTCATGCATGAAGGGGATAATAATTATGTGGGGAGCCAGAATAAAAAAGAAAAAAAGAAACAGGGAAAAACAAAAAGAGTAAAAAAGGGTGACAGTAATGTAAAGGGGCAAAAGAGTAATTTTGAAGAGAGTTGGGCTAATGAGGTGTTGGGGGAAATTAACAGGCCGAAGAAAAGAAAAAGAATAGATGATATATTTGGAATTGATGCTATTATAGCCCAACTTGATGCACAGGAAAAAAAGAACCCGGGTACGGGTCAAGAGAATTCAAAACCTGAGGAGAGTAATAAAAAAGGAATGGATTTAAATAAAAGCCCTAGCTCAAATGGGTCTTCAAACGGGTCTTCTAAAGAGCCTGAAGATAATACAAAAGAACAAATGGGTGATTCAACGAATGTGACAGAAGATTCAAGAGAGTCAACCAAAAGTAAGAAGGAGATAAATGGAGAGACAGAAATTGATTTAGAGATGGATTGGGATAGAGTTCAGGAAGAAATACAAGGCACAATGAGAGTGGGCAATGAACTAAGGGTGAATTTGGAAGATTATACTGAAGACATTGGCTCGTTGATTTTGAATGAAGGTAGGAACTCCATTATCCAATGAATTTGCTTTCCATTAATATTAGGGGAATGGGTGGCTTAGGGAAGGCAGGTTGGATTCGTAACATTAGAGGGTCCGAAAAAATATCCTTTTTAGCTTGTCAAGAAATTCAATGTTCTAACATCCCGGGTAGTCTGGTTAGTAGTTTCTGGGGTGGATCTAATATGGAGTGGGATGTGGTCGAACCCTGTGGTAGATCAGGCGGTATCTTAAGTGTGTGGGATCCGGCTGTTTTTATCAAAAAAGATTGTGTTAAAGATGGTAATTATTTGTTAGTTAAAGGTGTGATAAAAGGGAGTTTGGATGATGTATTTGTTCTTAATGTTTACGCTCCACAAAGACTTGGCGATAAAAAAGCTCTCTGGGGAAAAATACGGGATTTGATTTTAGAAAATAAAGGAAAGTGGTTCGTAATTGGGGATTTTAACTCGGTGAGGTTCCCGGAGGAAAGGAGAGGCTCGAAATTTAACGGGGGATGTGCAAGAAGTTTCAACGAATTTGTGTATGAGGCGGATTTACAGGAATATAATATGATTGGAAATAAGTTTACGTTCGTGGTGAATGATGGTAGGGGTTCTAAATGTAGTAAAATAGATAGGATGTTTGTAAGCAGGGAAGTGTTGGATACTTGGCCTCAAGCGTCAGTGAAAGCTTTACCAAGGTTCCTGTCTGATCATTGTCCTTTGTTACTTGTATTAAAGGATTTTAACTATGGCCCGAAACCATTCAGGTTTCTAAATTCGTGGTTAAATAGAAAGAATTTCGAAGGAGTCGTACAGGAGGCAATGGAGACCTTTGCTTTCTTTGGTCCGGCTGATCAGAAGATTGCTATGAAACTGAAACACCTTCGTGTAAAGATCAGTGCTTGGAGAGATGAATTAAGGAAAAATGAAGAGGAAGAAAGAGACCGGTGTTTGAAAGAACTTGAAGAGATGGAATTTTTGATTGAAGAAAAAGATTTAAATGAGGAAGAATCTTGGATTCGAGCTGAAAATAAGGCAAGAATACAAGAATTGGATAGGAATAAAGTGTTAGACCTGAAACAAAGATCGAGAATAAGGTGGGCAATTGACGGGGACGAGAATTCCAAATATTTTCATGGGATGATAAACGGGCGTAAGGCTGGTAACCTAATCCCTGGTATTATGATTGATAATGAATGGGTTGACAAGCCGAACTTGGTGAAAAAACAGGTCCTCCAATTCTATAGAACTAAGTTTCATGAAGACAAGAAAGTGAGACCGAAGTTGGAAGAGTGGACAGGGGAAAAATTAAAGGATTGGGATGCTGATATATTAGAGCAGGAATTCACAGTAGATGAAATAAAAAAGGCAGCCTTTCAATGTGGTGATGACCGGGCACCGGGCCCGGACGGATTCTCATTTAAGTTCATTAAGCAGTTTTGGAAGTGGTTGGAAGATGATTTTGTACAAATGTTTAAGGAATTCTATAGGACTGGTGAGATCAGTAAAGGCTGTGGCACTTCTTACATTGCTCTCGTTCCAAAAGTGAAAGACCCGGTGAATTTAAACTAGTACAGACCTATTAACCTTGTTGGGGTTATAAATAAACTGATTTCAAAGGTGCTCGCTAATAGAATTAAGATGGTTTTGGGTTCGGTAATTTCATACAACCAATCAGCCTTCCTTGGTGATAGATATATTTTGGATGGGGCGTTAGTTTTGAATGAAGTTATGTCTTGGGTAAAAAGAAAAAAGAAAAAGGCGCTTCTATTAAAGGTCGATTTTGAGAAGGCATATGATAATGTTAACTGGGAATTTCTGGACTCGACGATGAAGCAAATGGGATTCCCGGTGAGATGGCGCAGATGGGTAAAAGGTATACTTAAAGCTACCAGATCGTCGGTATTAGTAAATGGTTCTCCTACATTCGAATTCTCTTGCTCCAAGGGAATGAGACAGGGAGATCCTTTGTCTCCTTTCCTGTTCCTTATTGTCATGGAGGCTTTGACTGTCCTGGTCAATAAAGCGAACGAGAGTGGTATTATAAAGGGAGTCCAAATTGGTAAGAATGGGCCGTGTTTGTCTCACCTCTTATACGCTGACGACTGTGTCTTCCTTGGAGATTGGTCGGTGGAGAATGCTTTGAATATATCCCGGGTTCTTAGAGTTTTTTACTTATGCTCTGGTCTTAAATTAACATGAAGAAATCCACGCTCATGGGTATTGGAGTGGACGACAGCAACATCAGAGACATGGCGAACCGGATTAACTGTAACCCAGGTACTTCCCCTTTTATTCACTTGGGTATTTGGGTTGGGGCTAACATGAACAGAATTGGGAACTGGAATTTTATTTTCGATATTTTTGAAACCCGTTTGTCGAGATGGAAAGGAAATTGTTTATCGATTGGGGGTAGGGTGACGGTGTTAAAATCGGTCTTGGAGAGCTTGCCTACGTATTACTTGTCTTTGTTTAAAGCTCCTATAAAAGTTCTTGAGGGGTTGGAGTCTATTATGAGACGGTTCTTATGGGGAGGGTCGGAGTTGAAAAGAAAAATCAATTGGGTCGCGTGGGATAAGGTTACGTTACCTGTTCATATGGGAGGGTTAGGCCTGAGCAAACTAAGGGACTCGAACCTTGCTCTCTTGTCCAAGTGGTTGTGGCGGTTTAAGAGTGAGAAAGATAGCTTATGGAAGTCGGTAATTATGGCTATTCATAAGACCAATAGCGGTTGGAATTTACTCCCAGTGAATAAAAGATACCCAGGTGTATGGAGTAACATCTGTAAAGCTATTGAGTCGGTTAACGGGATGGGTAAGGATTTGGGATATGCTTTAAAAGGTAATGTCGAAAATGGAAAAGAAATTAGATTTTGGTTGGATATTTGGCTTGGGAATTCTATGTTTCGTGATAGATTCCAGGCTTTGTTTAAGATGGAAAAGTTCAAAGCATGTAAAATTGAGGAAAGATATAACTGGGAAGACAAGAATTTTGAGGGAAAATGGAAATGGAGTAGAAAGGATATGAACAACGAGGAAGAAAAAGAATGGAGAGAGTTGAGACATGAGCTTGCCTCTGTCAATCTCACGAACAAGAAGGATGGATGGTCTTGGATTGGCAAAGATAAAAAAGATCTATCAGTGGGCTTGGTAAAAAAATTCTTGTTAAGTAACAGGAACATTAGTAATACGGTTGGCTATAGTTGGTCCAAATGGATCCCGAAAAAAATGCAATATTTTTATGTGGCGCGTGAGCATGGACAGAATCCCGACCTTGGTAGCTCTAAGTTCCTCCAATTGTGGATTTGGTAATTTGAATTGTGTTTTGTGTGGTAATGTGAATGAGTGTATAGATCATCTGTTATGTGGGTGTAGCCTGGTACAGGAAGTATGGGCTGAGATAGAGAAATGGACTGATGCTAGGGGCCTGTTCATTTTTGAGGTAAAAGATCTTCTATGCTTGCACGAGAATGTGAGCTTACAAGGAGAAAAAAAGGAGATATTTAAAGGAATAGTGAGTGTTACATGTTGGTTCATTTGGTTGGCTAGGAATGAAAAAAGGTTCAATAATGCCAAGGTGTCTAAAGATTCGATTATTAATGGGGTTAAGTCAATGGGGTTCATTTGGTATAAATATAGAAGTAAGAGGAAATCGATTAAATGGGAAGAGTGGGTTAATTTCTCGTTCTTGTAATATTTTTGTTGTAATATTGTAAATGTTGTTATAGTTCCCACCCGCCAATTTGGGGGTGTAGTTGTGAATTAAAGTTAATTTTCAAAAATATATATATATATATATATATATATATAATATAGGGTTAATGACATATGAATGTAACCACCTATGTCAAAATGGTTATGTAGTGTAGTGACCTACTCGATTAGCTATATAATGTATGTACCTATGAATTTTTGTTCAAACGATGTAAAATATGTACGGCTCTTATATTGTTTGAACAAAAAAAATACACAGGTCTTTACATTGATTGACCCAAATAAAAAGGTCTTTACATTGATTACATAAAATTACATAGGTACATACATTACATAGCTAATCGAGTAGGTCACTATATTACATAACCTTTTTGACATAGTTGGTTACATTCATATGTCATTATCCCTATAATATATATCTGAGTCTAGAAGCCTAACATTCAAATGTAAGCCGGTCAAGAATATGATGTGTACTTTTCGGAAAGCAAAGATTCTTTAATCAAGAAAAATCTTGGATGGTACCAGGTTTGATGTGTTTATTCACCCATTACCAAGTTAAATTTTATATATATATATATATATATATATACAAGGTTGTTAAGTTAATACTAACTAGAAGGTTCATTTGCGATGTTAATTTCTGAAAGTCTATGCGTTAATAGGTCGAGTTTAAAGAAAACCAAAATTTTTTAAAAGACCATATAGTATTAATTTGGTTCAGAGTAAAATAAAATGGTTTGAAAATTTCAAGTTGCCACGTGTCAATTAAAATATGAAAATTAAAACTTTTATGTGCAAGTGGAAAAGGTTTGTTTGGTGCCTAAAATTTAAAATAAAATCTTTATTTTCAAAATGTCAGAGATCAAAACTTTTGGTGTTTGAAATTTAGGACAAAAAACTTAGTTTCAAAATGCAAAGGTTGGAAACTAAGGCCTTTCCCAATGGCTTTTTTCTCAAGCATTTTTTGGCTTCTTCCTTAAGAAAGCCATTGGCAACCATATTTGCACAATGCTAATTCATGAGAAAAAGTCTACTTTTACCTCTTAAGAAAGAGGGAGAAAAAGAGATTCTGACATATATATGAGGACCATTATACGTACACATGTAAGGAGAAAAAGGAAAAAATAAGAGTTTATTTTCTTTTTTTTTTTGGTTAAATGGATAATAAAATATTTAAGAAATAAGTGAGAAAGAAGTATAGTTGGTAGTGATATTTTGTGGAATATGAAATAAGAAATAGATGATTGTGGCAGTGTGAAAAATATGAGAAAATGATATGGTTGGATGAGGTCTAAGAAAGAAAACTTTTAGTGTCAAAAATATAAAACCAAATAACACAAAAAAATAAAATTGGTAGCAAAAAGGTTCAAAAGATTAAAAGCATAAAAAAAAAAACAAAAAACAATGAAAACCAATGGGAAAAAAACCCAAAAGAATCCAAAAATGCAAAAAGAAACAATTGTTTGACAAACAAACAAAATACTCTAAATGTTAAAAAAAAATAGAAAAATAAAAAATACAAAAACAAAAACTTAAAAAGAAAAACTTTAAAAAAAAAAGAGAGGAAAGGTGCTTGAAATCAAAAGAAAACAATAGAAATAAGGGATTAAAATGGGGTAGTGGTGGTGGTGGTGGTGGTTTAGGGGGTTGGTGTTAGGGGTTTGAACCCATAATTTTTTGATACAAAGACAAGATAATACATTATTGCTTTTAATTGTTGTTTTGTTTAGTGCCCATCTATTTTCATTCTTTTTTTGTTTATTTTCATCATTTTTTGTGCTTTAAACTATTGTACGATATGCATTACTAATTGTACATTGATTTGTCTTATATGGTGGAAATAGTATTACCAGTTTTTATTTATATATATGTAAAAAATGAATGTGATGACAAAAAAAAAGTATTCGTATCAATGAGCTTATATAGTATTATATAATATATATAATATTATATATATGTAAAAATGAATGTGATTTGTCTTATATGGTTAGCAAATCCCTATATATAATATAATATAAAATGTGGCTATTGTCTTCCGACTCAGCAAATATCTATCTCACAGCTAATTAATGTTTGTTTGATGACAGCACTACTATATCTACCTTACGTGATCCTCAAAATTAAAGTGCTTTGTGATATTAATTATTAATGAATATGTCACTTTGCTTTGTGAATATTGCACGTAGCTTTCAACCTCTCCTCATACGACTCAAACATCTATGAAAAGTTGCGGTACAAAGAAAATCTAAAGAAGAAGTGTTTGAGCATTGATTTATAGGCTCAACCACGAATGAGATTTAACCGTAAAAACCACTAGACCTTCTGCTGGAGCAGTGCAAACCTAATAAGCTTTTTTCAAGCCTAAGGTGGTAGTGATTTTCCTAGAGAGAGAAAGTTGCAGGTTTCTCTCTCTAGAAGGAATGTTGATGATGATGATTTGATAGAGAATATGTGAATGATGAATGATTGAATGAATGTGTTATCTGACAGCAAACGATTGCGTATTTATAGGAGTCAGATTAGGGCAACCTCGTATAACGGGCCACTTTATGGGCCGTGTCGTTTGTGGGCTTCTACCTTAAAGTATACTCAAAACGACAATACGACAATGTACGAGGTATCGAACATTCTATAGAATGTTATTGTCAGATGGTGTGTCATGTGTATCATTCATTGCATTGCATGTATAATAAATACAAGTGTAGTATGTTGTCATGGTTATCCAACTTAGCACAGTGCATATATATGTCTATGCATGTAATGACCGACCTAAGTCGGCCTCTCCATGGTATATCATCCATATAAGCAGCCGACCCGTATATGTGTATCCATTTGATGGTCGGACTTAAGTCGGGCTTAAGTCCTCCCTTTCCTTGTCCAAGTCGAACACATATATATATATATATAAGTGCAGGCGGCTTGTAATACAGTGGGCTCGGTTTGTGGGCTTAAATAATAACCACTGTTGGGCCGGCCCATTACCTTGAATACCTAGGCAGACTTAAGTCGGCCTCTCAAACATATATACATATTTAACTTCGCAGCTTTGCATCAGTGTATATTCTTTAGGCATACTTAAGTCGGCCTCTCAAATATCATTCCATTGCATTGAAAGTCGGCCCTTCAACATTCCATTCCATTGAAAGTCGGCCTTCAACCATTGAATATATATATTTATAATTCGCAGTTGTATCTTCGCTTTATTCCATAGCATAGACATATGAAAGTCGGCCCTTCAACCATAGCATTCTATTCC
Source organism: Asclepias incarnata (assembly GCA_025447715.1). NCBI lineage: Eukaryota > Viridiplantae > Streptophyta > Magnoliopsida > Gentianales > Apocynaceae > Asclepias > Asclepias incarnata. The sequence goes on from JAOEHQ010046941.1 coordinate 9,870, forward strand.
ATTGAAAGTCGGCCCACATGCCTAGCTTAAGTCGGCCTTAAGTCGGCCCTTCACCATGAACACACGCCTAGCTTAAGTCGGCCTTAAGTCGGCCCTTCAAGCGATTTATAGTTTAGGGTGTACCACACCTCATCAAGAAGTCAAAACCCAATTTTAGATTTAGTTAAATTGTACAATACAAAAAACAAATAAAAAATAAAACATTAGTTAAAAGCATGACTAAAAAATAAAAAACTAAAATAAAAAACAAATAAAAAGTAAAAATTGGTTAAAATCATGACTAAAAAACAAAAAGCTAAAACAAAAAAAAAACCCGAAAAAGAAAAGTGAACACCCAAATTTAGATATAGTAAATTATACAAAACAAAAAAATAAATGTGAAAAAATGTAGAGAAAAACTAAAACCTAAAATTAGATATAGTTAGTTATAGAAGAAACAAAACAAATAAATAAAATAAACATTAAAAATTGTTGAAAGATGGTAAAGGAAACGGATGAGATTTTAACGGAGAAAAAGGACAAACGTTAGAAATTGTTAACAACAAGTAGTGTATGTTAGTTACCCTTATCGGCAAGTGACACACTTACCACAACTATTAATTTATTTATTGTAATTATGCATTATTGATTCGTATAGTTTGTTATATAAATTATATATTATATCAAATGAATAAATATTTATGTTAGATATACCACCTCCTTAATAAAAAGCACCCAAGCATGAAAATATTTAATTTACTACTCTTACTATATATTTTATGTTACGATTATTCAAAATTGCCGTACGTCTTCGATGGCATCATAGTTTATCAACTTGATTAATTAGAAAAACTAGTCATCAGGAGAAAATTTTTATTTATTTTATACTTGATTCGTTTTCAATTGGGATTTTTATCATTATTTTTGTTGATCTCAACCGTACAAAGTTGTCATTGAATTGACATGCTACGTACGTGAAGTTAATATTCATGCATTCAAATAGTTAAAAATATAATTGCAAGTAAAGACAAGCTTTCAATTAGTGGATGTGGACCCTTACTTGGTCGAATAGTTAAAAATGGCGCCTAAAGACACGCTTTCAATTGAAATAGTTAATATTCATGCTACATATATTCAGTGACGGAATCAGGATTTTGAATGACCCGTAGCACAAAATATTTAACACTAACTTCATATTCATGCAAAGTAACATTAATGACTACATTGTTACTACTTCTAAGCATTTTTTTAAACAATTTTTCGCTATTTTTAACATTTTATAAGAGTTTTAGTATTTTTGTTAGTTTTCATTTCTCATTTA
>JAOEHQ010046943.1:0-11168 GCA_025447715.1 Asclepias incarnata
ATACAAAAATACAATAAACATATCCTACGAACCATATATAATAAAAATCATTTTCGAATAATAATATCATCATTTTTTAACAGGTAGTATCTACATTTAAATTTACACAGTCATTATATAAAGATATAACATACATATCCTAATAATCATCTTTGATACAAAACTTTTTTTGAATAATAATATTATTATCATATTTCAACATGTCTTATCTATAACTACTAATTATGTTATGATGGAAACTTAATATGTTTATCTCGTGTATTACGTGAGAAAATAATCTAGTTAATAAAATAAATTTGTGATGATGTAACTTTATTTTAGAAGGAACTTAATTATATGGCATGTTAATATATTATCCTAATCTTTTATGACATCATTCAAAAAGAAATTAGAAGTGGGCAAAATAAAGAATAAAAAAAATTGAAACTTATTTCATGATACTATGATTTTAGGATAATTTTAGTGGATAATTATGGAAGGTTTCTATTTCACTTTTTTTTGTAAAGCAGATTTCTATTTCACTTAATTTTTTAGGGGAAAAAAACCTAAAAATCAAAACCCATATAATTAAGTAATTAATTTTTTTCACAATATCTTCTTTAAATTATTTAATTAATGTTCTTTTTTTTTCACTAAATCAAAAACCATCTCATTTTATTATTATTTTTTGCTTAATTTTTTTAAACTTTTCAACCAACATATACTTATTCATCTATTTTTCTCATTCTTTGAAGGTATTATTTATGTGATTTATATTTGATCTTTTGGATACTATTAATCATCATATCAATGCCTTTACAGAAAAGAAAAAAAAATCATCATATGTAAAAATAAAAATCATCTTATTCAAATTTATTTATTTTTATAAATATTCTTACGGGTCTTTGAAGAATTGATTATCTTTGTATTTGAAATTTGCATAAATTTGAATAGATGTGAATTCAGTTAAATTTACAAAAAATTTATATCATATTTTTGAGATGGAGATTTTATACTCAATTTCTTTGAAGAGTTAATGGTTTTATACTCAACCGGGTCACCCCAATTGGTGTCCCCCTAATTGCCTCGTTAATTTTATGATGTGATATAACACCTCAACAAAGCGAAATAATTGGATGTCACTAAATGCACAACTCGACGTGGAATTACATAGAATTAACTAAATGAAACAAGATTTTCATTGAAACCAACACAAATATTTGATTACAAACAGAATGACATGACTATTACAATGCTCGCTAATACATTATTACAAATGTTCTACCCCACAGGAAGGGCGCATACAAGCGTCATACTCGAGAATATAAAAGTCGATCAAGGAACGTCATCCTACAAAAAAGTACGCCGTCCCTTGATTCAAAATTTTCTGCTTCTATGCCACATCAACCTCGTCTAGCTGGATCATCTGAAAAGCATACTAAATCAAGTCAACATATGGTTGGTGAGTTTGTAGATTTAATAAAATGACTTTTGATATGTCGAGAAAACCTGTCGAAACGATATGACTATGTCAAAGACTTTGTACAATACATAAGAGTCAGAGTTACATACCAATGTCTCGCATCCACAAATAAGCATACAACACACAAAAAGACACATAAAGAGCAATAAATAACGCAATGTCACACGACCGGGATGGATACTAAGTCAAAAAGCATAGTATCAAATGACGGATCCCACGTCAGACCAACTTGGTACCAAACAATGTCTCCAAGAATGTCATGTCGTCAAGTAACTCTATCAAACAGCTCAAAGACAATATGTATATATAATTGTACAATGATTAACAGAAAAACAATAATCTGTTAGAAAACGTTTGTATGCTTTTCATCCCAAAACACTTAGAAAGCAGGGGCTACGAAACTCACCTGAAAACGTTTGAACGATGACAACAATTGAGCACAATGACACGATCGATCAACAATCACCTATCAAAACATATCACATTAGCATCAAATGTCTCACGATAAAGTATAAGTCTCAAAATGTCTTAACCTATTAGAATTGCCTTTAAAATGACTTTAATACGTAAAATGATGATTTAGTACAATTGACGAAGTAAGACTGAACTTCATTAAATCAGACGATTTGACCCGATTTAAGACTCAAAACTTACAAATGAAACGAACCACAGAACTATGAAGTGAAACGAACCTCGTTTCAATGCCCAAACGAACCTCGTTTCAAGCCCAAACGAACCTCGTTTCAAGCCTCAAACGAACCTCGTTTCAAGCCTCAAACGAACTTCGTTCCATGCCTCAAACGAACCTCGCAGGCTGTTCAACGATTGAAACTATTTTGACACCAAAAATCGAGTTTTGACCGATTCCAAGTTATAGAACACTTGGGTTTTGATTATGAACATAAGGGAACTCATTTTTGCTTAGTTTCTTGACTCAAAATCGTTTATTCGTTAGATCTAGAGTTCAAAAGTAAGTTTTATAAAAGTTTAGATCCAACCCAAAATACTTGAAATCTAGACTCAAAATCAAACATACAAGAGTAATAAAACACGATCTATAAGATTACTACATTGGATTTGTGATTTGTACTAGAAAAACTTGATGATTTCTAGAGAGAGAAAGTGAGAGAGTTTGAGTTGTAGAGAGAGTGTGTAGGTGAAGAATGAAAGAAGGAAGACATGGGTTTTTGACCCAAAATCCTAGGGTTGACCAGGTTTGACTCCTCTGGTTGACCCGCTTTGACCTGACGATTAGGCAAGACTCGACGCTGGAATAAACTTTTAAATGACATATTTGAGTATAACTTTTCAATAGCTTCGAAATGACTATAAATATGACCCAAACGGAATACTTTGAAATTTCGACGCATTAAACGTTAAAATGACTTTATGACACATTGGCAATTCTAATAGTTACTCTCAGTGACGAATCACACGATTACTTCTCATGACGAATAAACACAAAGTAAGTTAACTAATTTCTCAAACGCGCGATATCTCATAAATAATGTCTTATACATAAATCAAAACGACTCTCGTTGGATACATGACACGTTTAAGACGGTAAATCACGGATGCCGAGAAATCTCCGGTGACGGTTGTTACATGTGACTTGGTTGTAACTTTAACCCGACATTTCGAATCCGAATCATCAAAACAAGTCGTCCCAATTGCTAGTCACCTCAAGTGCTTTTTTTCCCCCATTAATTGAAATGCTTCTCGTTCCCTATAACATCTTCTTTTTTAGTAAGAGTAAGTGATACATAATGTATATATATATATAGGGAGGTGAATATAAGGTTGTTCCATACCTAAGCTTAGGTATGGAACCCTCATATTTTTGTTTTTTAATCCATAAAATTCATAGGGCACATGTCATTTATTTATTATCCAACAAATATTAAAAAATTGGTATGTGAGGGTTTCCACACCTAAGCTTAGGTATGGGACAGCCTTATATTCACTTTTATATATATATATATATATATCAAATATATGATACTTTATGAAAGAATTAGCTTGTACATATCTTTCCTATATGACTATTGTGATTATTATTAGTTATTTGATATATAAATATATATCATAATAATAATAATTTGAAAAGAAAATAATTTTTCCACATACAACTATACTATTAATGTATTACATTTTACACACTTATCCAAACAAAGAAAGCACTTTCTTCAACATCTCTTCTCCCTTTCGATTAAAAATCAAAACAACTCAAGTTTTTTACTCTCCTAATTAAATGATATATCTCAAAACTAATGTTTCTAAGATCAGTGACTTTCAAAGAAAAAGCTTATGACAACGAAGGTGACATTTGTGTGTATTGCCTATTTATTTATGGAGTTTTCTAATGACAGCCCTTAAGGCTGTCAATAATCTACATAAAAAAAACTTGTACCTTCCATATCAAAAGCCCACCCCCTGAATTTTATGGTAAAAGTACAATTAATTTATGCACATTAATGACAGCCCTTAGTAAAACCCTTTATTTATTTATTTTTTCCTTTTTTGTAGGGAAAAAATTACAAATATACCTTTAAAATAAAAAAAAGTTACGTTGTACCAAAATTGAAGTGGGGGTAGCTGCCCACACTGCCTCCAAGCTAAATCTGTCCATAGTGTCATCCATATGGGACATGCATTTGCAAAATGATCCGGATCACCACAAGATGCGCACACATCTTGTACCTACGAAACATTAGCACTACCACTCCCAGAATTTTGGAGCATTAGATCAAGTCTTCGATTAATTGCATTAATGCTTTTTTAAAAAATTTATGAACTTGACGTAGCATGTACTGGGGTCACTAGGTTATCGTTGATCAACTGAAGCTTGAATTTTAGAGCCCTTAATTAGTTTTTCGAAAAATATCCATTCATAATTACTAGTGCGAGTTAAAAATACACCGTCGCTTGCAGCGAATAGGAGTTGTCTGTTTGATGAATCAAGTTCATCGTAAAAACTTTTGACAAGCTCCCACACTGGCACTTCATGATGAATAAATGACCTTAATAATTCTTTAAAACGTTCAAAAACTTCATGAAAAAGTTCATTAAGCAATGTTCTAAAAGATTTTATTTGATTTCTAACATTAGAAGTTTTACCAATAGGTAAAATTGGTAAAACTTCTCAAGGAATTGTTTTTACATTTCTACCCAAGTATTAATGCTCCTAGCTGGTAATGACAAAAACCATCATTTTGCTTTATCTTTAAGTGAATAAGGAAAAAGACAGTAACCTTACCTCATCCTCGGTGAAACAAGTCACCTGATGAGTAGCACATATCTCAACAAACTCCGCAAGGTGCTCATATGGTTCTTCATATGCGGTTCCTCGAAGGGTGGGTAGAATGCTAATCAATTGAGGTCGAGCTTTAAACCTCCGGTAGTTGTTGTTAGCATTAGCAGCTCGCATAAACAATTGTGATGCATCCGTGTATTCCGCTGGACGATAGTAAGATTCCACACCACGTGCTTCTTAGTCTCCCATTTCTTCGTCAAATGATATTAGGCAACTATATTAATCTATTTACGTACTCTAAGTAATACGGTCATCAATGCTAATATATTCTTAAATACATGAAACTTCACAATCAAAAGGCAAATATTACATTTAGTAACAAACACATTATTTCGGTTTTTAAAGAGTAACTATAGTCCCTAAATGTCTAGTTAAAACAACTTAGCTATGAATAATGATTGTATACATCATTAAAAAGAACGTTGTTCGGTCTGATTAGTCAGACGCCATTGTGATTTCATATCTTCTCATAAGAGGCGTCCCCGTGACAACAGTTGACTTTGTGACCACTTCAGAGGAAGACCAGCTCGATCCACCACCATTCCAAGCAATTCGGGCCAAAGAATCATTGGGTTCATTAGCCCCAGAGAACAAATACGAAAAAGGATTTAGAGCAGGCTCTGGAACCTCTAATGCGCCTTCCAACATTTTCACAATTATACTCATCACTGGCCTAGTCTCGGGCCTATATTGAACACAACAAAGAGCTACCTTTAGCATCCTCTCCGCAGCTTCTTGATCCTTATCCTCAATTGCACAAACTATCATCAGATCCTTCAATTGTTTCTTTTCATATTTGTTCCACGCCCATAATGGGAACCACTGTTGACTATCACCAAGTGTCACGTCCATGTTCCTCCGCCTCCCAATGATCTCAAATAGTAGCATGCCGAAACTATATACATCACATTTATGTGTAACTGGAAGAGGCATCCAGAGCTCAGGTGCAGCATAGCCTGGAGTACCCCTTCCTCCTGTCATGGTTATATGAGTGTTATCCCTGTTGCAAAGTTTGGCTAAACCAAAATCTGCTACTTTTGCACAAAACTTTGAATCCAAAAGTATATTTCCTGGTTTAATATCATAGTGAACTATTCTCTGAGGACACTCTTCATGCAAGTAAGCGATGCCTCTTGCCGTCCCAACGGCAATCTCATACAGCTTCTCAAACCCTATAATCGTCTCTTTGTTTGCTTTAAACAAATGGTTATCCAAAGAGCCATTAACCATGAACTCGTATACAAGAGCTCTTAAACTTGACTCAAAGCAAAACCCGTAGAGCCTAACTAGATTAAAGTGATGTGTTCTTCCCATGGTGCTCACTTCCGCCATGAATTGTTCCTCAATTCTCTTGTCTGAGGAACCATTAAGCACTTTAACGGCTATAGTAGTTCCATTGCTGAAGATTCCCTTGTAAACCGTCCCAAACCCACCTGAACCCAATATGATAGTGAAGTTATCTGTGGCTATCCTTAACTGTTGAGAGGTGAACCGAATGGGCTTTTCCCTTTCCATATCATCCAAGAACTTGACCATGGCAAGGGGAATAAAGCGTGAGTCATTATTAAATGGCTCGGTTGTTTGGACGTTAGATCTTCTATTGTAAAAATGTTTAAATACACAAACAACGATACCTATCTTAACAGCAACAACTGCAATAGAAAAAAAAAATAACTTCAAGAAATTGTTGGAAAATTACAGTTAATGGGTATATATGGTAATGCTTGGTGAACCACCATTAAGGTGACCTAATGTCCTTACAAAGAGGTCTCAGATTCAAACCTCCTTAGGTAACATCTTGGGTTGCTTAGGAAAGGGTTCGGAAATGACTATGGGATACCCTGGTTATTCTAGCGTACATCTAAATCAAAAAGATTCAGTTCGCCTTTTATGGGTTACTAAACAACCGTTTATATGGTAACCTAATGATGTCACTCTTTCTAAAATGGGAGTTGAAGAACTTACCGATAAGAGCAACCACAACGACCAAACCATCGGTGCTACCATCACTTGACATAATTGTTACTATGAAGCAGACAACTGAAATCTTGATTTACTCTTAAGGGTTATTTAACAAATGTATACAGCATACAGCACAGCGATGGTGGATACAAGTCCGGCCTGCAGTTTTATGTTAAGAATTTCTACGTTACACTACTGTATTAAAGATTCAAATCTATGGCCAATAATTAAGGAAAACGACTTGGATTCTTTGTATTTATTGTTTTCAAAAGCGCGTTGAGAATGAATTGGATGTATCATAAGTAAGTCTTCATCCTTTATTTTTATTTTTATTTTAATTTTAATTTTAATAATGTAGGTTAATCCTTTTATTAACTAAAAAGTATACTCGAATATGGACACCTAAATTCTAATATATTTATTTTATTTTTTTGAAATATATAGGAGTAGAGCTACAAATATTGAACATGTGGCGTCGTTCAATGACGTTCATGATGCATGTAAGGGATTTTTTTTTTTAACGGGTACACCAAATAATCCTAAAATCACTCATATATAGGAGTAAAGGTATTCAGCTTGATTTAAGTATGGCAAAATCTTCGAACTTTGTTCGTTTTAGAAAGTAAAATGCAGTACCAAAAATTAAAATTTTCATTGCAATAACACCTTTATTGGTTTTTGCATTAATTTCTGTACCTTTTTTCTACTAGTAGTTCAACAACATAAGTTGAGCTACCTTTTTTTTCGTGTTTACTTTAATTTTTATGCTAATGAACTAAGCCCCCAAAATTGATCTCGCTTAAGGCCACCCAAAAGCTTAAGCCGGCACTGCAGGTATGGATGCAGAACAGCCCATAAGCTCCCACCCCCACCCTACACCAAACCAATTCGTGTAAGTTCCGGGATCTAGCATGATCCAACGTTGACATGTAAAGCTTTTTCCCCACTTGTCGCTTTCTGCTTCGAAGTATCACCCCTAATTACACTCACCATGCTAAATTGCACTTCACAAAATATGATCTAATTAGTGTATGCATCATTGTGTTAAGGTTTAACATTGTTTGAGCTCAAATTATGCAAATAGGCCAATAAACCATAACTAGAATAATCATTCGCTTAAGCATAGAACATCATGTAGGATCATTGGAACATTTCTCTTGAAACAAAAACAAGTTAGTAGTAGTTTTGGATAACCTTGTGACTTGAAACTTTATCAAAACATCAAATCTTACATTCACTTTTAGAACAAAAAAAGAAGTTTTTAAATACTTTAAAGAAAGTATGCTCCCTACATGTACAAATACAATTCAACTAGCAAATGATTACTCGGAGGCCATTGTGATCTCATATCTCTTCATGAGAGGGGTCCCTGTGACCACGGTAGACCTGGTGATCACTTCGGATGAAGACCAATCTGAACCACCACCATTCCACGCTATTCGAGCCAAAGAATCATTAGCATCATTGGCCCCTGACAATAAATACGAAAAAGGATTCAAAGATTCAGGCACCTCTAACGCACCTTCCAACATTTTCACAACAATGCTCATCACTGGCCTGGTCTCCGGCTACTGAATGCAACATAGAGCTACCTTAAGAATCCTTTCCACAGCTTCTTGGTCTTTTTCCTCAATTCCACACACTATCATCAAATCTTTCAGTTGCTTCTTTTCATATTTATCCCACACCCATTTCGGGAACCACTGCTGACTATCACCCAGATTCACGTCCATGTTTCTCCTCCTCCCTATGACCTCGAAAAGTAGCATGCCGAAACTATAAACATCACATTTGTGAGAAACTGGGAGAGGCATCCAAAGCTCGGGTGCAGCGTAGCCTGGGGTACCCCGTCCTCCTGTCATTGTTATATGAGTGTTATCCCTGTTGCAAAGTTTGGCTAAACCAAAATCGGCTACTTTTGCACAAAACCTTGAATCCAACAATATGTTGCCTGGTTTGATATCATAGTGAACTATTCTCTGAGGACATTCCTCGTGCAAGTATGCAATGCCTCTTGCAGTTCCCACCGCAATCTCTTGAAGCTTCTCGAACCCTATCATAGCCCCTTTGTTTGCTTTAAACAAATGGTTATCCAAAGATCCATTAACCATGAACTCATATACGAGAGCTCTTAAACTTGACTCAAAGCAAAACCCAAAAAGCCTAACAAGATTAAGGTGATGGGTTCTTCCCATTGTGCTTACTTCTGCCATGAATTGTTCTTCAATTCTCTTGTCAGAGCCCCCTTTAACTACTTTCACTGCCACAGCCGTTCCATTGCTAAAGATCCCCTTGTAAACTGTCCCGAAACCGCCTGAACCCAATAAGATGCTGAAGTTTTCTGTTGCTATTCTTAGCTTTTGAGATGTAAACCGAATGGGCTTTTCTCTTTCCATGTCGTCCAGGAATTTGACCATGGTCAAGGGAATAAAACGGGAGTCATTAACCAGTGGGTCCACTCGCATCTTAGATCTTCTATGGCATACATACACAATGATGGCTATCTTTACCACAACCACTGCAAAAGAAGAACCATTAAGATCAACAAACTTTCAAATAACTGCACACTCCCATGAAAAGATCAAGTGGCAAAACTTACCAATGATGATAGTAGCAACCTCGATATCGTTTGACATTAAGTTACTAAGATTATTAGAACTTTAAAACTGAAACCTGTAAAGATTCAAAAATGGATACAGTTTATATGGAGGCTTATATTATAAGAGGTTTATTGATCTTATTCATTGACACTGAATATTTTCCATAGACAAATCTTGTGTTAGAACCTTGGTGGAGTTCTCTACAATTGGAGACAATGCCAAGGTTAGCCAATGAAAATGACATACCTTTTTTTTTCGATCTTCCACAGGATATCTCAATGGTATGTGCATTTGATTTGGTAAAGAAAAGAAATACTAAGTGGATGTGTCTTTGAATGTGCCGGCCACATTCAAAGAGTTTCACAAACATAGACCTTGATAGATGACAAACACATGAGACAGAAGAGTAACTCTCGGGGGAAATTTCATGGGAATGTGTCGTGTTAAACAAAAGATGCACAGCATATCCTTTGGATGAATGTCCTTAATGACACTTTTTGGGAGTAGGGATGGCCGGCCACGGGTCAGGTTTAGGTAATCCTGGACCTGGACCCGGCCTCGATAATAAAACAAGTTACCATACCCATCGGGTTTGCGGGTTTCTCCGAAGCCCGGGATTGAGTATCCCCATCCCCATTTAGTTTAAATGATCACGTATATATATATATACTAGATGGGGATCTGCATGATACGACGGCGACAATACACAGCGTGCGATGTGTCGTGACGCCGTTAATTTCAAACCAAACACTTGTGTAAGAAAATACCGCGTCATAACCAATCTTTACGATCATCATCAAATGTGTATGCTAGTTTATATGAAATATTTGCATACCTAGCCAGTTTATGCTAGTTTATATGAAAATTTTGCATTCCTTGTTTGTGTACATAACTTGCCCTTTGGTAATATGGTGTGTATTGGCTTGTCAATATATAATTCCACAAATTTTATGCATTAGGTCTTGTTTAAAGAGCAACTCCATATAACAGCTCCAATGGCAATGTGATACCATTCCTCCTAACTCAAGGCATCCCACTTATAATGGTAGATGTGTCAAACATATAATCAGAGACGGAGTTATGTAGAGCCGACTAGCTGAGCACAGGTCACTCAACCCCTGCTGATAGTTTTTTCCTTCTGACATTTAGTGTTTTTAGTGTAATGTTAATGTGGTTATAGTTATGAATTCACTAATGTATAACAATACTATGAAGCTGTGCAGGCTCCATCCCGGCATCCAATCATTCCGAAAATTCTATTAAGGCCTCTATTGGAAGGGTCTTTGTGGGTGGTTGAACTGCTGATTTTCTTAGTTTGGAATTGGGGGGTTTAGTGCATTATCACCACTCCATCTGAAGTTTGGATGATCCCTCCATCCTGGGCTGGGCTCCAGCTCGAGAATAGAAAAATGGGCCCTTAAAAGAATTTTTTTCTCCAACGTCGGGTTTAGTCAAATTATCAAAGGCCGAGTTTAGCTTAGGTGAGTGTGGACGTGAGAACGCCGGCTATGGGAATGCCCGTCTTTAACATGAATCTCGGTCTATGCAATTTTGAAACATGTGGTGGCCGGAGAGTTACATTATATTAAACAACATAAAATAAGTTCATCGAAATTAATGATACATATATATATATATATATATATATATATATATAGGGAAAGGTTATATTATGAACCCCTAAAATGTTAGGAACCTTTAGGAACCTTTTTTTTAACATAATTTCATACATATGCTCACTTGCATACATATGCTCATTTGAGGTTTAACAGTACACCTCCGCCAGGGACGCACGTTATCTTCTCATGGATCGTAGGGAAACCCCCGAAAG
>JAOEHQ010046944.1:0-11168 GCA_025447715.1 Asclepias incarnata
ATTACATATAATTTCATAAATTATTATTTTTATATATAAATTTCCCAATCCGATATCTCCCCGATTTTTCAAAATATATCGTCTCCCCACCTCGCCGATCCGATCCAGATCCACGAGTTCTACAACCTTGATATATATATATATATATATATATAATGGGTAATAAAAATAACCAATTGTGATTAAGAATGAAAAAGTACAAACCATTTAATTTACATTGATGATAATAAAATGTTTATAATAAAGCAAATGATAACTTTCTTATAATAATAAAGATATATACATAGTATACTAATAAATGAAAAATTAGAATTATGTTATAATAGTAATAAGAGTTATTAATGTTTTCTATTATTACTATTACTATTAGTTCTAGTCACAATCTTTTATTATCAACATATTTTGTGTGAAAATATGTCTTTTAAAATGTTAGGAAGCCAAAAAGATAAATAAAATAAAATCGACTCATGCAGTCATGCTAGAGCCCAACATTTAATGCATGTTGGTAAAAAAGTCCAAAAACCCTTTATTCCCACCAATGAACAATTAACTTGTACTTATGCATAAAATCATTAATTGTACTTCATGCATAAAATCTAATACTATTAGCTACAATAAAACATACTCACATATGAAAGTTACTTTTTATATATAATAATATAATATTTTTCAATATAGAAATTGATTTTGTAAACCCACCAAAGATGTAGGATTTTAAAGGCATGTTTGGCAAGGGGCTTTTAGGAGCTTAAAGCCTTGACCTTTTAAAAACAACCAAAAAAAAAAAAAAAACCCTGTTTGGATGTGAGATTGTGAAAAGAAGCCTCAGCCCCAAAAAGCCCCAAAAGGTTTTTAAAATAAAAGCTTGGGTGAGGAGAGTTGAAAAAAAAGCCCCAGCTTCTAACTCCAACACCAAGCTGCAGCTCCAGCCCCTAACCACAGCCCCAACTCCAAGCTTTTTTGCCAAACATACCCTAAGTTTTTACTAATATAGTGAAATTAATACCCATTTTTAAAAACCAACCCTATCAACCAAAAAATAACTTAGTTATAAAACCCTTTATTTTTTACTCTATAATGGTATAACCCGCCAACCAAACATCCTTTATTTCCTTTGTTTTTACAAGGTTGACAATCTTCGAGGTTCAAAAAAGTAGAAGAATATTATCATGGTGGTGTTATATGTGACATTATGGAAGATTTGGAAATTCAAAAATAAATCGACCTTTGATGGATAAGAATCGGTCATGCAAACAATTCACATCATTAAGGAAGAATGCTTTCTAGCACTAAAGGTTCGGGTGAAGATTTAGACTGGGCCAATTGGGTGGATTTTGGTGTATATATTATATTAGTAATATAACCATGTAACGTTTTTTTCTTTTTTATTTTTCTTTTTGATCATGTATTGGGTTTTCTAGCGACTAGTTGACCCTTTTTTTTTAAATATTATTCAATATAGTTCGGCTCTTAAAAAAAAAAAGTGGAGGGGTATTAATTAATTAATTAAATAACAAATAATTAAATGCACTTTCCTCCTTGACCATTAAATGTCTATATACAAACTTTGTATATTATGTACACACAGTGGTGGATCCATGTGGAGAGCAGGGTATGCAAGCATACATACCCCTGTGGAAAAAAATTTTAGTGTTAAATTATTTTTTTATACATAAAATTAATTTTTTTTTACTAATAGTGCATACCCTAAAAAAAATAAGTGCATACCTTTAGTAGACATAACATACCTATTTGACTAAAAAACGTAATTTCAAAAATATTATTAAATTGTGCATACCCTGCTATATTTTCCTGGATCCGCCACTGTGACTGACACTAATCATTTAATTGTTGCAGTGATGTTAGTGAAATACCCGAAGAGACATATCCCCTTTTAAGAGACTGTGAAATCCTTATAATGGTAATCACATCCCCACCCACCCCCCTCTTTTTCTTTTTGTAGAATATCCATGCTCATTTTTGAAATTTGACTTCTAATTATATACTCGTACTATTTTTGTGCGTTTTTAGGATGCTCTGAGACCTGATCGATCTTCTTCAACACATTTTGGACTTCCACAGGTTGAATTTCATGAATTTTCTATGTTCAATCTTCTCATTAGTACTTTGTTATCATGTTGGTGATCATGTTGTTTTTAACCCTAGGCTTTGGAAGAAGTACGGAAAATCCAGCCAAAAAGAACCTTTTTCACAGGTATGTTTTTCCTATATGTACGTTTTTGTTCATCTTTTTAACCACCTAAAGATCTCTTCTTAATCTGGAAAATTCATAGATTCTGATCTTTAGTATAATGATACAATTTTTTGGGATATGAATACTTGATTATGTCATGGGCTCCTTTTAACCTGCTTGACTCTATTTAACTCTTTCCCCTATTAGTTATATGATGTGTATCAAAGCAGATTAAACAGAAGATTGAGACAAGAACATGAGATAAATAGTAGTTGTATGATGATAAATACTGGATTCGAGTTCCCGCAACTCCTAAAATGGATTTGAGTTCCAGCAACTCCTAATAGTCCTCAGACACGATAATAATCTTCCTGATTTAAACAATTGGCTCATGGGCCTTATTTAAAGACATCAGACATAACCTAACTTGACCTCCAAGTACTTGCTAATATTAATTAAGTAATTATATTGAAAAACGACACTTTGCACCCTCCATCTTCTTAGCCTAGTTCCAGTAGATCCGATCCATATCATTATATCATGAGTTAAAATTGCCACCCATATTGGAAAGTAACATGTATTTGAAATGGATGCACTAGTAATCAAATTATTACTTGATTTTCGTGATTGTTAAAGGTATGATGCATTTGATGGATCACGAAAAAGTGAATGAAGGTCTCTTGAAGTTGAAGGCAACCGAAGGTGTAGATGTACAACTCAGTTATGATGGGCTTCGTGTTCCAATAAACCTATAACACTTGGCACCTTTCTTTACACTCGCATTCCTAATTTTCAAACGGAAATATTAAACAGTAGTTTGATGCAACTGATCATGTGCATTCATTTTTGGAACCTTAGCTGATTTAGATTTCAATTTTATTTGCATATATACCTGCTGCACTTCTAAACTTTTGGTGAGTTGACTCATTAGGATGTACATTTTGATGCGGTCATGAAAATCTTGTCAACTCTTGAAGGGTTTTGCTTATGTAATTTCTGTTGAACTTGGGGTCCATCGTATTGTGAATGATGTCATTTATTCGTGAATATAACTTACAATGATACTACCTCTTTATAAAAATCTGAACATCAAATGCAGTTTTGAAATGCTGCTTACATAACTTTTATAAGAATGAATATACGATTGCACCTAAATCGGAAAACGATATGGGTAAGAGACGGACGGTCACCATGTTCATCTCTTAAAGAACACTATAACTGCTTACACGATCTGTCATTGTAATAGATAGACAAGCGATGGTAATGATTTAAATACATGCTCATTAGTACAGGTAACAAATCATAATGTTAGATATATATATATATACTAGTCTTTAATGCCCGTACGATGTACGGATTGACTATATATACGTGAGATATGCGATTTGATTATCAGATTATGTATACATTATACGAAAATAAATTTATGATTAGATAACATTATAAACAAAGTAAAACACGTGTCGAAAAAAGAAGTCACCACAAGCAAACAAAACTAATATTACTAATTATCATGCAACTAAAATAAGAAACAAACATAATCAGTTAACACCTGTACGATAACATAACTAAAACTAAGATAAAATAAAGAACCAAAGTCCATATCACGTACAACAAACATCAAATTAATACAGTAACAATCGAAACAAACATGTATTCAGTTGTTCATGTTTCCTTTCATATTTTTTAAATTAATTGAAAGATATAAAATAATATTGATTGGACGATATAATATTTTGTAAGTTATAGATATTTTATTTATATAATGAATATTAATAAGGAAATAGATAAATATGAAATAATATATTAAGGAAATAATATTAAACAAATTAAAGAGGACACGTGTCACGTAAGGAACATGCCAAGTGTCGTTTAAATAATACTTTAATCCTGTTTTAGTATATTGGTAGATAACTAAACAAATCCATACAAAACAAAATTTCACGCTTATTTATAGAACATCTACCATAAAACTTTTTTAAACAACACATTTCAGACAGCAACTCCACTTATCATAAAACTTAACCCACTTGTTATATTTATCTATTATTATGTCGACATTCGTGAGTTTTATTATCAAGTTGTAGCAATATATTTAAGTGTTAGTTAATTCCTCGTATTTCTTTTTATTTTTTTATTTTTAAAACGACAAATTATCCTAGTTCTACTCCTAAACCAAATAAATGCCTGAAATGTAACCCAGGACTTCCGAAAAAACCCCCCATTAATCCACCCCCACAAATGTGGGAAGTAAGATTTGAACCCGAGTGAAATATCTCAATATCAAAGACTTTATCAATGGGTCACCAACCGCGTTAATTTCTCGTATTTGATACATTCTTAGGGAGAACCGGAAAAGCTTCAATGCTACTTCCAGGAAATTTAATTGACCATCCAAAAATCTCCAAAGTCAATAGCGACGGACGATTTAATGTCAAAAACATTGTGGCATACTGGCATGACAACTTGTGTGCTCTTTTTTAATTTAATATAACTTTTTCTTAATTAATTACGAATCTAATATTCTAATGTTATTACACATAACTGGTGAATTTGAACTTTTTCGACTGAAACAATGTTCTTTGGACTTGTGTTAATGAATATATCAATCATTTTAGAATAGCGAACACTTTATTTATCCTATTAAATAATTCCATCTTGCCTAAACGTGACACAACACTACAAGCATATTCCAGTTATAAACAATTTAGCAAAATATGTTGATGGTTTTTCAATTAGAAAATTATCAGATTGCATCAGAATAGTTTTTAGAAGAGTTTTGGTACCATAGAATTTACTAGCAAGACTAATATGGTTAAAGGGTTACAATGGAATGGAAGAATAATTAGTTGGGTTAGGAAGTCAGTTAGGCCAACGTTCTTTTTTCTTAATCAAAGTAAACGAGGTGAGCTTGATGTCGCCGGCAAGCGTTTTGCTACGTGGCTTCTTCGAGAGAGAAAAAAAAAGTGACATCGTTCCAATAATGTCATACCCATACGGTAGTTTGGACCACAACGTCAAAAGTCGAAGGTATATTCTTTTGGTAGAGCCATAGTAACAGGTCGAGTGGATTGTTGAAGTTGACATTTCCAATTACCCACCATTTGAAAATATCTTTCAAACTTTTTATGCCACTTGAAATTAAACACCTACTAGTCTAGTAGTGACTTATGTAGAATGGCCCCCACTTGAAAGTATTCAAAGGCATTTTAGTAAAATCTTTCAATCTGTATCCGGTTGTGCCGATCTTGCAAAAAATCCTATGTTGATAACCTTGACTCTTGAGTAGAAAGCTACTGAATTTATTCGAAACCCATTGGGCTACTAGTAAAGCCCAGGTTGGATACGAGATTTTCCAGCCCATTAATGCCTTCTACTTTTGGGCCTAAGACATGAGTATCATCATGACATCATGTACTATTTAAACAAGAAACAAATGGTCAATATTTGGCCGAGGGGTGTTAGGTGTAATCCACAAACGGGTTCAACTTCAAGTCTTACTTAAGACAATCAGTGTAAACAATAGGTGGTTAAGAGCTAAATCTTTGTTTTTAAATTTTTTTATTAAAAAGAATAGAAAAGAAAAAAAAGGAGAAAGAGAATAACAAATGGTCAATAAATAATCAAACTTTGTAAAGAATTGGATTAAGAAAATCACACATGTCCCACTAACCATGAGCAAGACAACCTATTACAATGTATCTTGCAGCTCCAATTTCTTTTTCAAAAAGATTACACAAGATCAAGCATACCCTTCATAAAACAACTTGCCCTTAAAAATAAATTAAAAAATGTTGCCAACTCCTTTGACAAATATGTCCTTCACAGGGAAACACATACAGAACCTTGAGCTTGGGTGACCTTTTTAGCCAATAGAAGCCCTGGTTGCACTAAAAATAACAAAATCCATAAAGAAATCAAAAAAATCCTTCGTTCCTCCAGTAGCAAAAAAATAAAAAATAACCCTGCAAAATATAGCAAAAGAAATTCAGGATGAATGGATATTAGATTCTATGCGGAACAAGATAGTATCATACGATAAGCACCAACATGTCGTTTATACCATTGGCGTTATGTCTAAACTAAACTTACTGAAAATCACTCATTAAGACAATATATTGCTTTCATTTTCAAACACATGTGAAGAAGTTAGACAATAGAAGTACGATAGTGGTCGTTCAAATCAGACAAAAAGATCAGTCATGGCTCTACATATGAATGAAATTCCTTAGATAATAAAAGTTTAATTGGTTAGCAGAAGATGATCAGCAGGGTAAATGTTTTACTGCCATGCGACCAATAGGAGCTTGCCGGTCTACTGATACAAAAGAACGAAGTCACCACTAGGTAAAAGGTTCTAAATATATCCTGTTACTGAATCAAATTATGTAAGCTCGGAGAGGAAACGTGTAATCTGTATGTATTATTGATATGGCAAAATGTCTATAGCCCTATATGTACACCGAAAGAAAGCTGTTAATTTCCTAAACATGAAAAACTAGTTATGAACATAATCACCTAAGCATTTGAAAATACACACAGTATCATAAGTTGCCTAATAAATGTCATGAAGAATAATTATAGAAGCAACTCACAAAGAAATTTCAGAAATGCTCCATTAGGGAATGTAGTTTTGGGACCCGTCTTCTAAAAAGTGGTTCTAGCCGGAACGTTGGAACACCAGTCTGCCACCGTTTTGTATCAAACATCTCATTCCATGCCTGAACTATTTCATCTATTTTGAAACTAAGACCTGCAAATATAAAATTTAAAAACAAAGTAAATCAGTCTTAGAGTCACAAATAATGTCTTATATACTTGAGTATGTCTGCATTACCTTCCAGAGCTGTTCCATTGGAACAATGGTTCTTTACAATCACAGTTATGTCTGTATGTGATGCACCCGCGAGTTCAAACTTTTCAACTGAGACTTCCAAACATTCTTCCCACGACGGCAAACTTAACTTATATTCGACAACTGACCGCTCATAAAGCAATGTACCCCATAGAATATATATCTGAGATCTAATATTTACAGCTTGTTCTGCAGCTTCATCATCTTTAAGGACACCTTCCAAGCCCACATTAGCCAACTCATCTTTATACTTATCATATAATCCCAATCCATTTAATCGTCGTTCTTCAAGTTCTTCCCAAATTTGCATTCCCTTCTCCATGTTATCCTCCGCCTTATTATATAAGTCCAAAATTTGTATAGAAGGTCCTTCAAGATCAGCATGGCTCCCAATAGTGTAATGCCATATTAGCTTTGCCTGTTCAAATTGCTGCAGCCCAAGTGCCAAGTGGCCTTCATAGAAATCGGGCTTAACCTTTAGGGACTCTTCATATCTTTTGCCAGCTTTCGTGTATTCCTTTTTTGCCCATTCATATCCGACTTTCACTTGTTCTACTACCAATTCCTGGGTTCCATCTTCTGAAACGGCCACCAATTTTCGTGCTTTATTCATGTGCACATTCCCCCAATTAAACATAGCTAAAGCAGACATTTCTTGGAACTTGTCACCCGCAATATCAAAAAGATTTTGAGAGCTTTCATTTGTGATAGTATCTTCCATTGCTTCAGAATACAATTCCATTCCAAGCTCATGAAGATCCAAATACGGATTAGTATCAAATCCCACATGGTTCTTGAACAGTCTTGCAAATTCAACGATCCATTCCTCTATACAAGTCGTCCCCTTTTCCATTTCCCCGTTCTTTCCGACGTCAGAAGCACTAGATATTATTCTATCAGTATTAGGAAGTTGTTCTCTTTCCAGGCCCTCATATAATGGTTCTTTATCAGGACTAACTTCTACCAAGTATAACTTTAAAAAACCTTGAGGATCACTTAACTTTTCAGCTAATCTAAGCTCATTATTAGTCACAATCGTGACTAAATCCCCTTCTTGATCTTTATACTTAATAAGAACACCATCTATTCCCGGAAATCTATCCCTAACTATCTCCCTCACTAACCCAATACTACAATTAACCGGTAGCTCAGCCCACCTTATATCATCATCAAGCACCATCTTCACAGTTTCCGTCACCACTTTTTCTTCTTTAACACTCGCTTTATCCTCCAGAACCACCTTCAAGTCACCTTTCTTTTTCCTCTTCTTCTTATCGACCTTCTCTTTCAACGCTTTAGCTTTCTTCACCAAACTAGGCTCGACGTCTTCACAAACAGTAACATCTTCAACTTTCAAACCATTCCCATCAACCGTTTTCCTCAAAAAATCTTCCATCTCCAATGCAGCCACATTACCCGGTTCCATACTCAACACATTGTTAACATCTCTCAAAGCCCAATCAAACTTACTCAAAGCACTATAGCATTTGGCTCTATTTAACAACGCTTTACCATACTTAGGAGCAACCTCAAGAGATAAATTACATTCATGTATAGCTCTTGGATACTCCTTAAGTCCTAACTGCATATAACAACTCGCCATTCTGGAGCGTAAATATGCAACATCTATATGATTCTTAGGTAATAGTTTTAAAGCCTTTTCATATTTCAACATTGCACCTTCATAATCATGTTTTTGGAACAACTTGTTTCCTTCTTCTTTTGTTTCTTGGGACATTTGAATAAACACAGCGGTGTCTTCATCAATGTTTTTCGACGTTCTGTCGGACGATGTCTTGTTGTGTTTGATAACCTTTTCATCACTAGATTGTAACTTCTTTTTACCAGTTGGTTTTCCCATTTCAATATCCTTTGAAACTAATAAATAACTGAATTTATAACTTGGTACAAAAATAAGATTGAAATAACAACAATAATAAAGAAATAGTTACAAGAGGATAGAGATATAATGGACCTGAATATGATGATATGTGAAACCTGGATTGATATTGTGAGGAAATGTTTTTGGATGAATGAAACAGGGAAAAAAAATAATTTATATTGTATTTGGTGGAAATAATCGTTTGTATGTAAGTATGTATGTATATGTCTATATAATATATGATTATGATATATATGATATGATGATGATGATTATTGAATGTGTGTAACCAATTGCACACAATGAGGTGGTTTGGATTTTAAAATCAGAAAGCATACCATTGATGGAGGACAAAGACAACGATAAAATGCTGTTAAAAGGACCCACATATACATAATTGCAAATTGATTAACTAAAATGACAACTGATTAACAAATTAAGAAGATTTTTGAATTAAAATGATTTTTCTTTCTAATACTACTAGAAGATTACCCGCGCAATGCGACGGGACGATGGTGGCGGCGGCAAAACGTGAGAGGTATGTGGCGACTGGTGGTGGTTGTTGTTGTGATGGTGGTGGCAGGATATTGTAGGTATTTTAGGGGATGAGGGTATTGTAGGTATTTTGGGTGATGTTATTAAAAGGATAATATGTGTATTTTATGGAATTGGCTGATATAATAGTAATAGATGAGAGGGTAAAATATGCACATTAAGTTTTTTATGAGAAAGATGAAGGGACTAAATGTTTTATAATGTATTAGAAAATAATATATAATTAATTAATATATAAATAATATAGATATTAAATAAGATGACATTAAATAATTGATATGATAAATAAGAAAATATTGGAAAATTTTAAAAATTAAGACATCAAGCCATTTGATTTATAAGATAGTATTGATATTGATATACAAATTGTGTATTTTTAAAAGTGTGAGGATAGAATTTTTGGTATGATACATTACATATTACATAATTGAAGTAACAATAAAATATTCTCTTTATAAAGAGATCAACATAATTCAGTAGAAAGATTTAGTAGATATATCCGTCTCTATATCTACAGATTTTTGAGATGGTTTTTTTTGTGTGTGTGTTGATGATGCTTGAAAATTTGAAACACGGGGCAACTATGATAATAAATGTTTTTTTATGTATGTGTTGGGTCAGTTAGTGCGTACATTTAATCATTGGGACGTTGCGTACCCGGCATTGTCTTAGTTCGTCGTTAAAAAAAAGGTAACATGATAAAATAAATCTACGTATAGATTCCTTTTGTAAATGTAAGCATTAACCAACCATCAATAGATGGATTAATACTTGGGGGATTTGAGACTTTGAGGTCTTGGTTCAAATTCTGATATGAGCAAAAATGCTCACAGGATTGGAGACAAGAGTTTTTCCATAATGGATTTCTCTTGTAATTGAAGTTGGGTATATGAAGAGGCAATATCGTTGAACCCAAATTTTTTATTCAAAAAAAAAATGCAAGCATTATAATCAAAATCTGTTAGAAACATTTTCGTTGTTGTTGATGATGATTGAAAGAGGTGGATGATATCTGAAATGGATTGTGTTGTATGTAGGGTAAACTACAAAAGTTGTACCTTTGGTTTGCATTTTTGGTATGAGTCATCCCTCCCAAACGAAATTGCCTTCACTTGATTTGCACATAGAAGTTTTTAAACAGGCAAATGGCGTTAGTGAAAATGATGGTTTTGAGACAAAATAGCCACTACAAAGATGGTTTTTTGCTATTTTTGAGTCGGAGGAATAATTCGTGTAAAAACCAGATTAAAATTTGTAGTTTACCCTTTTATTTAATATATTATTTTAAACATAACTTAGCCAACCCATATATCTATATTATAAAGCAAATCCTTTTTTTTTCTTAATGTTTAATTTTAATATCACTATCATCAAATTTACCTATTAATCCTTGATTCCTTGATATCTAATCTAACAATAGTTATAAAAGAGCCTCTTAAAATATTTTTTGAAAAAGTAACAACTATTAGATGAAAAACAACTTTGAATTTCAACTTTTGGATTGTTTTGCTGACATCATGTTCCTTTTTTAGATTATTAAATGATATTCTAATTCCATTCAATTTAATTTTATACAAACTAGAAAGTTCACGTGCCGCCCGTTGGGCGGCGTCGGTGTTTGAAGCGTGTTGTGGTATTTAGCCAATGTTTTTGGCGTGTAAAAAGTTGGTTCATAGTGACAA
>JAOEHQ010046945.1:0-11165 GCA_025447715.1 Asclepias incarnata
TATATATAGATATATAGATATATAATATTACTATATATATAATATATAATATATAATATATATATATATATATATAATTATATTAAAATTATCGGGTCTGGTTTCGGGTCGGGTTTGGGTAATAGTTTATCCCCGATGGGTGCACCGATAAGGTACCCGATAAGATATCGGGTCGGGTTCTGGTCGGGTTTTCCTTATCGGGTTCGGGTTCGGGTTTTGTACTACCCGACCCATTGCCATTCCTGCCCATAAGTCAAAAGCAATAAAAAAAATAATATAACCCTTCAAATACTTCAAAAGCCTCCATTCCCTCGTAACCTCATTACACTTTTTTTTATTATAAAAAAAGAAAAAAAACACTTCTCTCTCCCAACCCTAAACCGTCCCCTCCCCCTCCTTTCACAACTGCCGCCCTTTTATCCGGCCACCGCCCCCAAGTTGTCGTTGCCACACTGCCACACGCAATGGACGCCATTTTTCTCAGCCATCACCGCCCCTCTCTTCTCTTTCTTCTCAGATCTGGTGGTTGGTGGTGGCGGTTATAGATCCGGTTTATAGATGTGGAAAGTTTATAGGTGGCGGTTTATAGATCTGGCAAGTTTATAGGTGGTGTAGGTGTGTTTATAAATGGCGGTTTATTATCTGTGGTGGTCAGAGGTGTAGGTGGTAGCCGGTGTGATAGATGTGGGTTTGTTGATGGTGGCTAGCGGTGGTCGGAGATGATGTACGTCGGTTGCTAGTGGCCGGAGGTGATGTGTTTTTCGGTGGCAGATGAGTAGGTGGTTGGCCGGAGGTGGTGGCCGAAGGTGGTGTTAGGCTGTTGGTGTTGGATGGAATTGTCTGGTGGTGGCCGGAATTGTAGTTATGTATCAAGAATTGATATTGTATTTTTTTTTTCTTGTGATTTCTTGTGAACTTTAAAGATTTTCAAGAAAAAAAACATAGAAAACATAAAAAGTAAGAAATTAAAAAAAAGTTAATTCTGAAAAGTAACATAAAAGTAATTATGTGTCAGAAAAATAAATTAAATTAAAATAATAAGTTTGACTTGTGGGTATATATAACAGCACCCTTTTAGTCCACCTTCTTTCTTTCTCTCTCTAGGTCCTACTTCTATTTTCTCTCTCTAAAGAGATAATATGAAATTTTTAGTTTTATTAATTTGACTTGAATTCAACTCTGATTTACTTAAATTTCGATTCGATCGACAAACGGCTAGGATCTATCTAGACTGAAAAACGTTGACCGTAACTGATCGGAAGTTGACCGGAGGATATGGCGTTATCAGGTATGCGAGGTTTATCTGTATTTATTTCCGATGTACGTAATTGCCGGAATAAAGAACAGGAACGACTTCGTGTTGATAAAGAGCTTGGCAATATCCGTACTCGCTTCAAAAATGAAAAGGTTAGGGTTTTCTTTCATATTTATATTCAAATTGATTATATATATATATATGTTGTATGTATGTGTATATATATACGTGGGATATATATTTTAGTGTTTGTCAATAGTGTGATTTTGATTGTGAATTTTGTTATTAGGTCAAATTTTGGAGTTAGGTTTAGTTAGTTGTACTAGCTTGAAGAGGCTGTGTACATGATGAATTTGATAAGGAAATATTAAACTTGTTTACCAGACTAGGAGAGGGATTAGGGCTACAATGAGGTTAAGGTGAAATGAATTATGGTTAAATAAAGGTCTTTTGGACTGATTTTGAATATGGGATGAGTCGTCTAATGAAAATGTATGTATGGGTATGACTTAGCGAAAGTTGCTTAAGAAGTAGTATGTTTTAACTTTTGTTTGGAGTTGGGATAGTAACTGAAAAAGTAATAGATTGATAAAGATGTTTTACTATATTTCTAAAAAAGTAAGTAACACCCAATGCCACAACACGGGTTTTGGGTCCCAATACCGTCTTCGACGGTGTATGGGGGAGGTTGAGATGTAGACAACCTTACCCCTACCTAAGGTAGAGAGGCTGTTTCCAGGTTCTACCAGAGATAGAAAAGGACCTCCAGCCTTGCCGTGCATGAGGATTGAACCATTGATCTTTGTCTCCAGAGGCAAGGGCTCCAACCACTTGATCCAACCCGGTTGGTTTATGTTTTATTATATTTCTATTTCGAGAAAAAAATGCAACATTTAATACTTGGTTGTATGGTATTTTAAATGCAATATTTCCTTTTCATCAAGTTTCTAAGTCTTCTTCGTTCGAGTCATTGTTAGTAAGTCGTTATGCTGTTGCCTGTTGGTTTTTGTTTGCATGGCTTCTTATTAACTTGAAAACTTAAATTTTCTCAAGTTGTGCTATGAGAAACCAATATGAAATTTTGAACAATCTTTCTGTTTTGTAGTGATAGAAGGCCATTCTAGAGATATGACTAGTTGTCAAACATTAATCTCAATATATCTCTGTAGTCATTTGTAGTAAGCTTTTAGGGGGTGAATGGCTAATTAACACACACCTGCAACGTGCATTAGGGTATTGAATGCTCTTAAATGTGGACAAGTTTGAGGCCTTCCTTTACTAAAAAGCAACACATGCTTATGATTTATGGTTGTTAAACCGCAAAATATAAGATGCATATGTTCGTTGCATTGTATTTTAGGGCATGATTAATTCTTCATTCATTTATAACATACATTGTATTTTAGAAAACCTAGTGTTGTGATTTATTTTGGCTAAACATGGGAAATGGAACACACTAACTAAATGAGATCATCTGACAGATGTAGTAAAAAAACTCCGGTTAAGGTTCAAGTTTAACTCTTGGAACCATAATAACAGAATTGTGCAAAAGAATGTTTGCGTTTGGGACTTGACTTTCCGACTTGTCCTTGGCCAGTGATGTTCTTTTACTTGTTCGACTCACAGGGTTTGACGCCATATGAAAAGAAGAAATATGTCTGGAAGATGCTCTACATATATATGTTAGGATATGATGTAGACTTCGGGCACATGGAAGCTGTTTCCTTGATATCTGCACCAAAATATCCAGAAAAGCAGGTATAGCATGTATCTACTCATATGTGTAAATGTTTTAATTTTTATCTAACTTCTACAATGTGATTTCCGCAGGTCGGGTATATAGTGACATCTTGCTTGCTCAATGAGAATCACGATTTTTTAAGATTGGCAATTAATGCAGTCCGCAATGATATTATCGGGCGCAATGAGACTTTTCAGTGCCTGGCTTTGACACTGGTATGAATACAGTAGCATAATCTGGTTCTTTACAAGCTCTATATATTCTTTTCATACCTGTATTATTTTCAAATGCTGGAGAAAAGAAATATTTCTATTTGCAAGCTAAAGAATTTTCAATCTTACAGGTTGGGAATATTGGTGGTAGAGAATTTGCTGAATCATTGGCACCTGATGTTCAGAAGCTCCTTGTAAGTTTAAAAATACACGTGGAATTTTATTTTTAATTAATTAATTTTTGGTACTTACTCTGTTTACCTCAGCTATCAAGTAGTTGCAGACCACTTGTGAGAAAGAAAGCTGCATTATGTCTGCTACGGCTGTTCAGGAAAAATTCCGATGTTGTGAATGTCGATGGCTGGTATGCTTGTTTCTAGGATTACTGTTTCTCGGAGGTGGCATTTTCTACCCATTTACTTATGAATGGATCAATTTGGGTGGTGTTTCCATCTCAAATGAGCTAAGTGGATTTTTTTGCTATAATAGGAATGCGTCAATTGGGTTGAAACCCAAGTGTATTTTTTTTAATGCACAACCTCCTAATTCATTTTCATTTTTAGAGATTTAGATATTTATTGTAACCACTCTTGTATCATCGCAATTTGCGGTGGCGGAAGAAAAGAGAAAGATAGGGTAATGTTATGTGTCTGTTTATATAGTAAAGGGGGAGTGTTCATGTGTGGTTAGTAGATCAATTGTGATGATTAAAACAATGGAGGATCTTTAGGACTACTGTCTTAAAATTGATAGGACCCACAAGATAGAGGCTTTATATATAATAGTATAGATAAATTGTTGTAATCATAATTAATGCATCAATTATTATTTTGAGAAGTTAAGAAGATGAAGATAGAAGTGTTTGAGGGTCACCTGACCCAACCCGATTCGAACTACATCAAAAATGACCTGTTACTCAACCTGACTGAACCCACCCCCCCAACCCCAAATCTTGTCACCTACGGTTGCTACAGAGTATTTTTTTTTAGATTTCCTTCTGATTGTATTTTGTGGCTCACAATTTCAGGTCAGATCGGATGGCACAACTTTTAGATGAACGCGATCTTGGTGTTTTAACATCTTCAATGAGTCTTTTTGTTGCTTTAGTATCCAATAACCATGAAGCATATTGGAGTTGTCTTCCAAAGTGTGTTAAAGTTATGGAAAGACTTGCTAGAAATCAGGATGTACCCCAAGAATATACATATTATGGTATTCCTTCTCCTTGGCTTCAGGTTTGTGCCTCACCTTCAACTTCTTTCCATCTATAAGAAATCAAGATCTTAGTCAGTGATTTATGTAAATATCTAAAATTAATGAAAACATGGTTCGTGCAGGTGAAAACAATGAGGGCTCTTCAGTATTTCCCAACTGTTGAAGATCCAAGCATACGAAGAGCGTTGTTTGAGGTATATTTTTGTAAGAAATTGTCTCTCTCCAGGTCGTGGGCTAGTTAAGAGAACATTAAGAAATCTTGTTGGTGGTGGTTAGGTTCTACAACGAATACTCATGGGAACAGACGTGGTGAAAAATGTAAATAAGAACAATGCTTCTCATGCTGTATTATTTGAAGCTCTTGCTCTTGTAAGTTCATGTCTCCACATTGCAACCCTTAAAAATAATTGTGGATTATTTGCATCAAGTTATTAAAGCTTATTTTGCTTCAACTATCTGCTGTTAGGTCATGCATCTTGACTCTGAGAAAGAGATGATGTCTCAATGTGTGGCGCTGCTTGGAAAATTCATAGCCGTGCGTGAGCCGAATATTCGGTATCTGGGTCTGGTAAGTTTCGAAGTAGTAGAGTGATGCCAACAATCTTCAACTCAATATCTGACCTTCTAGTACAGAGGATGTATACTGTTTTTCTTCTTGCTACAACCTGATGGCTGTAAATGTTGAAATTGGTTATGCAGGAGAATATGACTCGAATGTTGATGGTTACAGATGTTCACGAGATAATTAAAAGACATCAAGCACAAATTATTACCTCATTGAAAGATCCTGATATCAGGTGAGACTTTATCGGTTTCAAATCTCATCATTTTTAACGTCTCGAGTTTTGTGACTTGTGAGTAATCTCTTGACCAACAACAACAAACAAACATCCTTTCATTACAGTTTTGTTCAAAGTGTAAACTTATTTGCACCTACCTTTCTTCGCGTGTAAACTTTTCTCAGCTAAGCTCTGTTCTAAATTAATCACACCAACCAGATGCCTTATTTTGATATCTAGTCCTGGTATAGTTCAATGATACCTCAGCATTCCTGAATATTGCTTGTTGCAATAGATTTTGTGTTCTCGAATATATAAGATGACTATCCTGAATATACATATTTGATAAGTAGGATAAACCTCTTTTAACTATGTAACTATTTTGGGAATCCCTGTGACATTCTTTTGAAAAAGCTGTTGAGACAC
The DNA here is from genome assembly GCA_025447715.1 of Asclepias incarnata. Lineage (NCBI taxonomy): Eukaryota > Viridiplantae > Streptophyta > Magnoliopsida > Gentianales > Apocynaceae > Asclepias > Asclepias incarnata. The sequence continues at coordinate 5,629 of JAOEHQ010046945.1, forward strand.
CAATACACGCTAGATATCTCCAGATTATGTGATTCTACTTTTGTTTTCCACCTATTTGCTTCCACACCACTTTGCAAATTGATTTCCTCTTGATATGCATCCCCCACTGACTAGGAAACTTTGAGTGAAAGAGAGTAAATTTTGGTAGCTTGCTATCAATGGGGTACAATCTTCTATAAGATTACTACTAGGTCAATCTCTTAGTCATAGTCACATGGATCGCTAGACTAGCTACGGTTTTTTTTCTAGATCGCTGTACCGGATTGCATGGGATCGCTATCTGGTACGGTAGAATCAGCGATCCAAATCAAGCTTCCAAACCGTTCCGGGCCTTTCAGGTTCGCGATTTCGGTCCTATAAATTCATGTTCCAAAGTTGTTTGGTTCGGTGATTGCGTGTGAAGAAAACACTGATTTGCTACGGTGGTTGTGGATTTGTAAACGGTCATAGTTATTGCTTCCATGAAAATGAAGAAAGATGCAGGTTTTTATCTTAGTAAAGTGAGTGCATTGAGATTGAGGAGAAGGGGGTGTACTATATGTTGGGGATGTTATTCTTTTGTGTATATTTGTGGTTTACTTTTATGTTTCTTTTTTCTACTTTGTTTTTACTTCTTTTACTTAGTTTATTTCCATATAAACATTACCTTTTTAGTGTTGGTTATTCTTTTTACTAATTTAAATTTTATTGTGTTTGTTATTCTTTTGTGTATAATGATACAAAGAGAAAATGAAAGGTGAAATAATCTTGAAAGTTGAAACAATGAAATGGAGTGAGAAAGGGCACGTTCCCTATGCATTTGATGTTAATTGTTCAACCTGTTTAAGTTTTTATTTATTTGTTTTCTTGACTTCCATTTAACCAAGTAGTGTTTCTAAATTGTTATTGTTAATCTAAAGTGAAAAAAATCATTGGTAATACATAAAAATATAACAATGTTAGTAATTTTTTGCATTTTCAATGTCTTTAAAAATGCAGAAAACTAAATTTATTATTTATAGGGTACATTGTACCGAAGCGATTCGGAACGGACCCCCCCCCCCCCCTCGTACCGAGTTTTAGGATATAGCGAACCGAGATCCCATAACGCGATCCCGTACTGGAACGATCTTAGTTCCATGTGACTATGCACTTTGTCTTGTAGGTTAACGGGCTGGGACACAATTGGGACTGGACTATGTAATGCCAATCATTTTTAGGTTGCAAATTGCACCAAATTTTTTGTTGACGGGGAACCATGTATATTTGGCTGTCATATCTTTTTGATGGAGATTAGGGGTGTAAATGAGTTACCCATGAGCTACTCTTGCTACACCCGTTAGAAAATGTAAATGAGCCGAGCTCAGCTTGCCTCGAGCCTGTAGTTTAAAATTTAAGCATGCTTGTGGCTATCTTTACAAGATCAAGCTCAGCTCGGTTTAGGCTCGTCTTGTTATAACTAAAAAGCTTACAACGGCCAAAAGCTTTGCTCATGCTGAGCTCGTTAAACTGAAAACACTCAAACGCAGTTCATTACAGTGACAGTACTCTAAACTCGTTTAAAAGAATATGATTTCCAGAAAGAGAAGACTTCTTTTTGAAGGCAATGAAGCACCAGTAACACCTTTCAAATTTATAGCTGAATAGAAGTAATTAGAAGGGTATCCCAAGCAACGTGAGACTCCCTTTCTAGAACAAATAGTAAGGATAAATGGGTTTCTGGTACAAAAGAATAGGAAGTCGTATGGGACATCTTTTTTTTTTAACAAAAGCTAAAACAAAAATAGGCGAGCATATGACAATAAGAAACAGGGCTTAAGGAGTAAGGATCGAACACAAGCCTTCCAAACACACATGTACGGACTACAAACATTTACCAGTTACTCTAATCACATGTATCTGACAAGCTTACACATGTATCTTATATATCAATTATAGACGTATATATCTTTAAGATAAATATATAAGCTCAATTAAGCTCGTGAGCCTAATCAAGCTCGATATCTAAATCTTGAGCGGGGTTCTTTATTAAACGAGCACCAAGTTAAGGTCGAGCGCATTAACGTTCAGCTCTTTTTGAGCCCCTATATATGAGATCTTAACTTATCTTGTTTGCTGCCCGCTTGACCATCTTCCGGATGCAGTATTCGGAGACGTTCTTTGGATCTGCTCTATGGCATGTGTGATGTTTCGAACGCCAAAGACATCGTTGAAGAATTATTGCAGGTACACAGTTACAAAATATAAATCTTCTCCGTTTTTTCTTCCCGTTGTTATTATCGTAGGTTAAGTCATGTGAAAGCCAATTTGGCATGCGACTAACACACATCTCTTTGTAGTATCTTGCCACAGCAGATTTCGCAATGCGTGAAGAACTGGCTTTGAAAGCTGCTATTCTTGCCGAGAAATTTGCTCCCGATCTATCATGGTATGCATCTTCTCTACATAACGTTTCAGTGCTTTTGTCTGTTTCATCCTATAACTTATGTATATGTCTTTTTCACTTCCATTCTTTTCATTTAGGTATGTGGATGTTATACTTCAACTGATCGACAAAGCAGGAGATTTTGTCAGTGATGACATTTGGTTCCGGGTTGTGCAGTTTGTGACGAACAATGAGGACCTTCAGGTACCTTCATATCCGACTATTATTTAATATTTGAGACATATATTCTATTCCTATTTTAAGTTGTAATACTCACTCGTATTGTATACCTGTTTAGCCTTATGCGGCACTGAAAGCTAGGGAGTACCTTGATAAGCCAGCCATACATGAAACAATGGTGAAGGTATGTAAACTCTCATTTTTATCTATATATCTATTAGCCAGGGCCCAGGAGTACAGGTGTTGATCTTAACCTATTTTCTTATGAGTGGGTTGATTTGGGTTACACTTTATATCTAACGGGTCAAAAAGGTGTCCCTTAGTGTCCTTTTAATGCATAATATCTCCTCAACCATTTATATTTATAATATAGATAAATCTACAAAAACAACAATACCCAATCCCATAGATATGTGGGGTACGGGGTATAAATAAATATAAGTTATATAATCCCGTTCAAAAAAAAAAAAGTTATATTATCATATTTCACACATCAGTTGTTCTATAACTATAATGGGCAAAAGGTCCTGCAACGAAAACTACCTGCTTAGACCCGAACCCATTTTGGCCCGTTAGCTTTATGTACGCCCATTTTGCCACCTCTAGCTAAGATCAATCTTCAGATGCGTTGAGATGGTGTCTCTTATTTGAACAGGTTAGTGCTTACCTGCTTGGAGAATATAGCCACCTTTTGGCCAGACGACCTGGATGCAGTCCAAAAGAAATTTTTGGCATTATACATGAGAAGCTTCCTACCGTATCGTATGTTTACCAACTTTTTTATGCCTTTGTTTTTGTGATATATTTCGTCTATCCATCTAAGACCTACTAATTTGTTCAGGACACCAACAATCCCTATTCTTCTTTCAACATATGCAAAGATTTTGATGCATTCACAGCCACCGGACCCAGAATTGCAGAATCAAGTCTGGGCAGTTTACAGCAAGTCCGTTTCAATCACTTTAAACTCGCTCTCTGCTTTATTAAAAAATTTACAGTATTATTAAATTCAAGTTCTCATCTTTTCAGATATGAAAGTTGCATTGATGCTGAGATACAACAAAGAGCTGTAGAGTATTTTGCGTTGAGTAGGAAAGGTGCAGCTCTGATGGACATATTAGCTGAAATGCCTAAATTCCCAGAACGTCAGGTATGTGTATGGTTTACATCTTCTCATATTGATTCCATTTGTTAATTTCTTTTCATAAATGATCAATGCACTAATAACGATAGCAATCATTATTACTGTACATTACAATAATAATCTAAATCTAAATCTGAATCTTTGAATAGCATGGTATAGGAGGTTGTATAAAGTAAACAGATACAGACTTTTGATGACTTTCAACTTGTTCCCCTTTTAGATAATATTTTTATTTGATTCATTCAAGACATTAGCAAAACCCAAATTGACCCGTTCGTTATTAAATGAGTCAGAACTGCAACTACTGTTGATTTACCCGTCAGTTTTTCTTTTCTCTTCAAAATGGCAAAGTACGTCAATAAATACTGTTGAGCACCCTTATGCTGATTTTTTTTTAAACTTTTTTTTTATCCTGAAGTCCTCGTTGATTAGAAAAGCCGAAGATACTGATGCTGATACAGCAGAGCTAAGTGCTATCAAGCTGCGTACCCAGCAGCAGTCATCTAATGCTCTGGTGGTGACAGATCAGCGCCCTCCAAATGGAGCTCCACAAGTGAGCCAGCTTGGCATGGTTATGGTTCCTAGCACGAGCAACACAGTAAGCTTCTTAAGTTCGAGATTTTGTTCTGGTCAAGTGTTGGTGTATAATATGGTAAATTTACAGGATCATAATACTGTTGACCAACGGTCAACCCAGGCGAATGGGACTTTGAGTGTTGTTGATCCGCAGCTCCCTGCTCAGGATATTGCTCCTGCAGGTGATATCCTAGGAGATTTGCTAAGTCCACTGGCTATTGAAGGTCCTCCTGGTGTATCTGCTCAATCAGACCACAATAGTGTTCATGGACATGAAGGTGCTCCTGGTGATGATGCTTTAGCACTTGCACCTGTTGGAGACCAGGAATCTACCGTCAAGGTACTGTCTCCTCCTTGGTTGCATATACATAGAGGTGGTAAATGGGCGTGGAGGATAATAGGTCATTACTGGGTTGGGTCAGAACAAGTCATTTTGGTACAGGCCGAGTTTGACAGAAGCTCTTTTTGCCTGAAAAAACTAAAATGTTAAAAAACTGTTGGTGAATTAAATTTGATAGCTAGATTTATACTGGCTTGATAATAATCTGTTTTCCTGTTAAATATGAAAACTTTACACATCACAGTAAAGGGGTTGGAATCTAGTCCTCAATACCATTTCTGATTTTCAACTTTTCTTTGTGCTTGTCACAGCCGATAGTAGATATTGCAGAAAGATTTGATGCCTTATGCCTTAAAGATAGTGGGGTGCTCTATGAAGATCCTTATGTTCAGGTATTTCAGTAACATTGCAGGTTGATATCATACGTTTTGCTATACGCCAATGGATTTAAGGTAATATATCTTATTGCATTTATTCCAGATTGGAATCAAAGCAGAATGGCGAGGACACCAAGGGCGTTTTGTCCTTTTTTTGGGAAACAAGAATACTGCTCCACTTGATTCAGTACAAGCAGTAATATTACCCCCATCCCATCTCAAGTTGGAGCTCTCGTCAGTACCAGATATTATACCTCCGCGAGCACAGGTCAGAAAACCACCAATGTTTATATGTGTGTGTCTATATATATATATATATATATATATATGTGTGTGTGTGTGTATTTTGATGCATTAATAGCCCATAAAATGAAGTGTGTGTTTTGTATATTTTCATTATTTAAGTGTTGAACAACACGTTGATCCGTCAAAACCGAGGAAATCACACATTTTGTTTTATGCATCCATCTTGATGCATATGCATCAAGATGGATGCATAAAACAAAATGTGTGATT
>JAOEHQ010046946.1:0-22129 GCA_025447715.1 Asclepias incarnata
TCCCCCCCCCCCCCCCCCCCCCCCCCCCCAAACCACCACCGCTGCCGGAAACTGTGAATTACTTCAAAATGAACCAGCATTTGTGACTTGTTATTATCAAGGTTATTAAAAACTAGATCTTGATCTTTTACGATCTTAATTAGCGAAAGCGATTCAATCATGAACAGGATTCTTAGAAGCATAACACCCGATCTTGATGATACGATCTTAGGATCTCATTCGATCTAATCTTGGTTCCTAATTAGAAAACCATCAATAAATTAACTTTTTGTTATAGAAATTGACTAATAAATCTTAATATTAATAAAAAATAGTTAGACTTAAAACTCAATTAAAAAGTCTTCAATAAATAAAGACGTGGAATAACTAATTAATGATGTGAAATTTAAAATAAATATAAATTGAAGGTATTACCATGTACCTTCTAGGTAACTTGTTTTTGGTAGTGTATATCCTACCAAAGACATTTTTTCAAGATGAATACTTTTTAAAGTTTCCCCGTGGTAATTAGATATCTTTCAAGCTAATAGCCTTTTAATTTAAGCTTAATTTACCAAAAATTGGATTTTTCTATCTTTCAAATATCTACAACTTATTAAATTTAATTTATATAAGTTAAAATAAAGCTGAATATTATGGATACAACAATTTTTATTTAACTCGTAAAAAAGTTTTAAAATTAAAGGATGTATATGCATGTCTAAAATATCACTACGCATAAAAAACAATTATAATCTTTTAATGTCGTTATTTTAACCAAACCGTTTATATACACGGGACTAAATTCTATTAAAATATAAGCGTAAAGTTATTTTTTCTACTTTAATGGTTAAATATCTTAATATCTAAATTATCTGTAATATCTTATAAAAAATTTAGGTATTTGTTTAGTTACTTAAATTTCATGCATTTCCCTTTTTATTAAACATAAATTTGTTTATTTTCTTATAAGACATTTAGTTACATTTTTAATCAATTTTTAATTTAAAATACATATAATATTATTAGCTAATTACAATTTTAACTTTTTATAAAAAGGTTGATTTATTAATAACTAATTTATAGAAAACATTAAAGTTTAGTGATTTAAATATATTACAGACCAAAACATGTGATGCATTACTATCTTATTCGACTTTTTTACACCAACCTTAACAACCATCACTAGAAAACTATCAAATATCGTAAAAAAATTAGAAAACTATCAAATATCGTAAAAAAATTATAGAAATGTATGATATTTGTCCTGGCGCATTGCACGAACATTATAACATTAAAATTTAACAATTTAAATTCATATTTTTGGTATTACATTAAACATGATAAATTTGATACGCTTTTATAGACTGGACCTTTTGTCAAACTATGTACACTAGTAAATCATGTTTGTTTGTCTTTAAATGAGCTACTTAATGGCTCAACCGTTTCTTCATTAGGGGTGGGTATTTGCTCTGTAATAACTAAACAAAAATGGTGTATCCATATTGCCATATTGTTCGTGTAATAAATATTTTACCTGAAAAAAATTATATGAGTAATAATACACTCTGTCCATAAAACTTATAGCAAATTCGGCTATATTGAAACTAACTCATACCGATGTTGCCATTCAAAAGTACACTAAGGATTTTGATGTCATGCGAATGCGAACATGTAACTATAACAACATGGATGACCAGCGTAAGCAACTTATCTTGTTTAGAAATGAACATACACTCAAGGACATTTGGGATCTCACTTAAGAAAGGTACATCCAAGAAACAAGAAGACGTATACTACCAATGAAGTCAAGAGCTCCAGGGTCCAAGTTGGTTGCAAAATGGCTGTAGGAATCATGGGTACCAGGCAAGAACCACAAATCCAGCCAACTACAAGGGATCCGAATCTGTAAAAAGAGTGAAAATGGGTTAGATCAATGGTTAATTTATAAACAATCTACACATTCATATTGGATTTTTGATTTTGGAAAGAACACAGATGGTTGGCCAATTTGCTATAGTACAGAGATCACAATTTTGAGACACTTTTGAGTAGGTACATCTCTGTAAAAGGTCAAATGGGTAAGCTAGAAACTTAACTAATATGGTCAAAAATCGCCTGAAGTTTATTCAAAATGTATTAAACGTCATACATGGTTTTTTTTTAATTAAAACAAACTATTATTGTAATAATATAGCTTTTGCACTGATATTAAAGTATTGACAGTATGTGTATAACTTCATAAAGACAGAAGAAAATTTGCAAGTAAGGCCAATGCAGCCTGTTTCAACAAACGATTAAACTTTACCTAATCTGACCCATCCCCGCTGACCTGCCCAGTTTACTACTTCTAATATAGCATGTTAAACTATGTAACAAACTTCTTAGGTGAGGCGAGGAACATAGACGTGGCATGCCAAACTACAGATGTAGCATGCCATTTTAGAAAAACATTTTCAGAGGGCTTAGACTTGGACACAAAAACGATGTAGCATGACATAAAAATCAAAAATGATCTTTTATTACATGTAAAGTTTAGACATATGATGTAGAATGTAGCAGTAACTATCATCTACCATGACATACAATAAATTCTTTAAAAAGAAACTAAATATAGAGGTTAATTGGTTAAGGTAAAATAAAATGTTATTCGGCCCAGCTACAAATTTGATACACAGTCAAATATTGTGCTGGTTGTTTAGGCTGTTAAACCTAGAACTAATAAATAGATGTCTTTCTTTATAAACTTACCCAATAACAGAAGCCCTTGCTACGCTCTTTGACTTGTCGTTAAGGAAGTATATGCAAGCAAACAGAGACAGGGCCACCTGTATCAATCAGAAGATCGAATCAAGTTAAAGATGCTAGATACAAACAACATCCAAGTTTGCATTCACGGTAAACTTCCTCCTACAACTTTTCAAACATTTCATTTTCAGAAAACTTCGAAGTAAAAATTCATCAAAATTAGTAAGAATAACGTGATGACATTATGATGTGTCCATAACAATACGTTTTTGTTAAACTTTTTACTGAATGGTAATAAGCATATTTGGCAAATAGAACAATGCTGTGCAAATATTTGCAGTATGGAACTGATTATCTGATTATATGGTCGTTAAGTCGTAATAATCAGTTAAAAATGTTTGGAAAAACAGCGTCTGCTTCTGATACATCATAATAAGGCTGATTATCTGATTGCAATTACTGAATATCACATAATCCCTTTCGAAGCACAAGTCCAAACACCCCAAAAATACTTCAAAAAGAAGAACAAACATCAATGAAGAGCAGCAAACCTGGAAGGCAGGACCACCCTCGGCAGAGTTAATTACACTCCAGAAAGCCATAAACGAAAACAGAAACAATCTTCTAAGGATAATGATAGTCTCAGGAAGCTCTACAAAATTGAGTAAGTTCTGAATCCAAGGTGGAGACTCTTCTACTTTCTTCTTTAGCCTTGTTTTTAAGTTGATTTTCGTTTTCTTTCTGTTCTGGAAGCTTCTCATGAGAATCTTTTCAAAAGCAGCTTCTATTGACTCTGCACTTTTCTCATGAGCGCCATATTGATCTAAAAGAAAGTTGCGAGAACTCCAGACTTCTTCCTCGGACGCATCAGTAGTTATACCAAGGCGTTTGTAAGGATCCCAAACATTACTTCTTGGGTATTTTGGAATGTTACCTAAAAGAAGAAAGAAAATATATGAAACTTCTAATTTTGTTCCCTCGCCGCAACTCAAAGCTGTGAAAACTCCACAAACATTTTTTTACCAAGGAAATTGGACTTCTGAAATTGGTACATCTTCCGAGCACCAAATTTTATAACCCATGCAATTTCTTTCTAACCAGAGATGGTAAGTTCAACCTATTTACATATGATTGGGTTATATCTAAAGGGTCAAACAGGTTTAAAAAGAAAAGTAAGCTGAATAAGAATTGTGCCAAATGGGTCGAACAAGTCAGAAGATGCCCAAAGCGTATTTATAAGGAATAAAGGCTCTCAAATAAATTTATTCATAATATTAGGTCATTGTTGAAATAATAGAGCCTTTAGAGCCTTTCTGATCACATTTGACATGCTAACTATTCCTTTTCGCTTGTTTCGAGAAATATATTGATCAATTCCGAACAAAAAGTGCTTCGGGTCGACACACCTATCCTGTAAAAGATAGTTACGCATTTAGATCCATTATCCAAACGCCAGCCCTACACATGCTGTCACCTCTAACCCTAACTCTATTTGCAAGGAAAATAGTTGCCTCATTAGCTAACTTATGCTCAAGTTTTACAACTGTCACTGCACAAAATTTAGGATGACCACCTTCAAATAAATTTGTTACAGTCCTGTTGAGATATCTCAAAAACTCGTTCTTTTTTTATATGATCAAAACCCCAAGTTTCAAGTCCAATGTTATATTTGCATAAGCTATAGACAAGAAACAGGAAAAGGTTTAAGTTCTAATCTATTTTGTAATTCATGATCCAAGGCTCAAAGGTAACTAATGAGAAGAAGGGATACCACTAAAAAGGTGAATGATGTCTGAGAAAAACTAAGATACTGACATCCTGATAATGCGACATTTTTATTATATAGTTCACAGGATGGAAACATTGAAGTCTGATAATTAAATTAACAGTAGCAAACTTAGTTACTTATACTTATCCTTTATCCAATGAAATTAAGCAGTTCACGCTTAAAACCAGGTTACATACTTTCTTAGTGAAAATTATATGAGAATGCATTCAACTTCACACAATTTGCTATCATATGTATCGCACTTAGAAACTTCCTTCCGTATGTAGTAAACCTTCAAAACTTTATATTCTATCTACCACATAAACTCTTCATCGGGTCATCGGTTTTTTAACAACATCGCAGCCATATACACTGCCACACCATTATAACCTCTTCCACACCAATGTACATGTTATACCAGACCAAATATATTTTTGTTCAATACACACAGTAGCAATACACGAAAAGTTCAATACATTTTCGATAATTTGCCCTATTTTCATATCTATATAAAAAATATAAATAAAAAACATACCTCCATAAGTTGCATCAGCAGCAGCACATCTAGGGCTCTTAAACACCAAACCACATACTTTATTCTTTCTAAAATTCCCATTAATTGATCTGCACAATAATTAAAAAAAATTATACTAAAAAAATTAAAAAAGTTTAACAATTATCAACAAGCATACAACTTTTTATCACAAAATCACCTTAATAACAAAACACAAAAAATTTATGCCATAAAGTTTAAATCTTTACAGAAAATCTTGAAAATTTAATCAAGAAAATTTGCAAATTTATATTAAGATAAGGTTTTTAAAAGACTTACAAATTCTTGCCAAGGAAAGGAGATGATATGATTGGATTTGAAAGAAGTAAAGAAGCCATGAAGGAATTTATGAAACCCTTGATTTTGGTCAACAAAAGTCAAAACCTTGTTTGGTGTTAAGAAATCATAGAAAGAACCCACAATGGACCTTCTTGTTTTAGCTACACCTGAGAGAAAGAGGCTTTTGCTAAGCTTTTTTGGCTTATTTAAGGGTCTAAATCATTCATGGGTTTTATACTTTTTACCACCCTGAGTTTTCTTTTATGTCCATATCTTGTCCCTCTAGATTTTAGTTTCACATATTGATGTTTGGATACTAATTATCACACCTTAATAACACGGGTGTAAATGAGTTGAGGTATTTGTGAGTTACTCGAATTTATCTTCAAGCTCGTTCTATAAACGAGCGTGAGATCGGGCCTGAAATATTGTGTTCAATTTGGGTTATGAGCTTCAACGAACTTGTATGTACATCAGTTTATTTGAAATTATTAAATTTGAGTAATAACTTTTTTATGCAAATAAGCCTAACTAAGCATTAGCAAGATTTTTTTGTATGAGACGACAATGCTGCATATAAGTGAAAGGAGATGCATAAACAAGGGATATGAATGGTGAAGTTGGCGCAACAACAAATAGGAATAATAAAAGAAGATCAACATAATCTCCAACTGTTTTTGGGATAGCACTGAAGCATAAGTAGATCGTCACATTGAGAGTAAGCTTGGGGGTGGGGGCAGCCAGCCATGGTCTAGTGGTGATGGATGTAGTAGGTCAGAAGGTTAAACAACCCGGCTCTAACACCATGTAGAATAATAAAATATTCATGAGGTATTGTATATTACATTGGTCAATATCTATATCTATTGAAACAAACTTTAAAAGCCCTAAGCTTATCCATACAATTGAATTAGACTCTGTTGGTACATATTAGACATTTTCGATTTATTATAAAACGTCTCCTGAGTTTTGATGATGTCTAACAATACACGAGATGATGGTAAAATGATATAAATATTGATTTAAGCATGTATGCGCTATTTTCAAGCTAAAAACCACAAATATCAAATTTGAGCAAAAAGTAGCATCTGCTGAAGCACGGACGAAGGCACGGCCGACCATGCTCTGCGTCCGCAGTCTGCTGTTTTTGGGTCGTACGTTTGTTCGGCCACCGTTCAAACTTCAACGTGTCCAAGACCTGAAAATTTCAGAACATGTTTATTACAACATATCTAGGCATTCTAATTTGTTAGGTTTTGTATTTGATCACTTTGAGTTTGTCACACATTTTGGCCTAAATTTTTTCTAAGTATTGGAAAGTCAAACATGGTCAATGGGTTGGGTCAACAAAAGTCAAATAAAGTCTATGTTTAAATGGCTGGAAATAAGGAAGAAAAAGCTTCTAGAAATCTTATCCCTTTCTCTCTTCCTTGCTCACATGTGAGCTCTTATCTTCTCAAGAAAACTCCATTAAAGGAATTAATCTACAACACTTTCTAAATTACTTTTGAATCATCTATTACAAATAGAAATTCTGGAAAAGAGAAAGGAAAAGGTAGATTCCCACTTTTCCTTATGCTCACATGTGATTTCAATTTGTTCAATAATTAACCAATTTGGGTAAGCATCTTTCTATCTTTCTAAACCTTATTTCTATACACCAATAGCAATGGAAAGATGCTTGGATGTGATTTTGACCTCTCTTGAACGGATTGATACTTTTGTTAAAAACCAAGTGGAAAAGTGACCTGCATGGAGCATGGCTGCTAAACGTCTGTCCGTGCTAACGGTATTATTTCCCATCTTTCTATAAATTCCAACCTTAGTTACAATTGTTTCTCACCTCTTGCAAAATAAATACCTACTGTGAATCAAAGTGATCAATAGCATTATACTTTCAACTTGAGAAAATTAGCAAGAGAGATTGTAGTGAGGAATACTTGTGAGTGTTTTTATTACTACAACTGTTTAATGTTCATACTAGTGAGTATGAAGATTGTGTGTTGAAGTTCTAGTGGTTAGGATTTCATCATTTAGTACAATCTCTAGTGGTTAGAGATTTTGGTGATTATTCTTGAAGTGTCAAGAAGTTGTTTTAATCCTAGTGGTTAGGATTGGTATTGTATTTTCGGACTCTCCACTGGTTTTGGAGGCTATAGTGTTACAAATTCTCGATTCGTGAATCGGGGAGTGGATTACGGTGAATTCGTTAACATTCACCCGAACCACTATATATCGTTGTGTTCATTAGTGTGATGATATCTCTCTTACTCAATCTCTTTACTTATTTCAAGTTATTATACTTGCATATTATCTTTTGGTTTCAAGTTTTGCACAAACAAGGTTCCAACAAATTGTTTTCAACATAAGTATTCAAAAAGAAGCAAAAATTGGTATAATCTATTCACCCCTCTAGATTACACTTACAGACTCATATAATATATATATTTGAAGACTATCCACATTTGTCCCTTGGATAACTATATATGGAAGTGATTCAAGCAAGCTGCCAGCTAGGGCTTCTGGCTTCAGCATGGCAGGTTGTCTGCTTGGTTTTTCTTTCATTTTGTGTTTTGCATTTAACTTTTTTTTTGGATTATGTTTTAAATAAAATGGTTATGTTTTCAAATTGTGCAAAAGCTTCTAATTCTGCGAATTGTGTAAGTTTCAATATTTAATCAACGGCTACTTCTTTCATAGCTTTAATTTGAGGTGCAGGCCCCATTTTGAAATTAGAAATACCCACATAAATAATAACCGGCCCTGACATCCAGGGTTCCTTTTTTACCATTAGCAAGAACTTTTTTTCGCCTATTCGAGAGTTTGAATCAAAGGTTCATACATTAAAATTCAAATATACATCCCCTCTATAGATTATTAAGATAATGTATAATATAATATAATTGTTTACTCATCTAGCTTTAACCAATTACTTATGAGATTATTTTATCTTAATATTTGCTATTCAAAATTGCAATAAATTTTTTAATGACCTTCAAAGAACTAGTATATATAGATTTGACATCATACACCATTTAGTCTATGTCAAATTCTGGATGTGAAATCTATAGATGTTTTCTGTCACACCTATAAAATGGAGTGAATGAGTGATCTTGTTTGGATCCCCGTACTTATAATTTTATTCTTATTAATTGAGACTATGTATATGTTATTTTTTAAACCATTTTCAATGTGGCCGAGTAGTAAAGCATCTAAAAGATCTCAAAAGAAACTTAGATCCGAATTTTACTAGGTAAATATTTTGGGATGACTTGGGAAAACGGTCCCGAAATATTAATTAGGTTGCATAAATTGAAGTCAAAGGCTCAGCTTTTTCTGGATAGCTTTAACATGGATCCATCCTTGTTTTTATGTATTGTCTTTTGGAGTGGTGAAATTTGATTAAAATATTGGATAGCAAACCATTATTACTTAACTCGATCAAACTAAAAATTACACTTGTGTTTGTTAGTCATTCTAAAAAGCACCGAGAATGTAAATAGCAAAGCAAAATGATAAGTATACACAATAATATGTCTAATAATAAACATCGAGGCACAATAGCAAAGTACCTCTACCTTTTTAGTGTAACTCGTCATGAGTAGAAAATTGTTTGCTTATTACCTTAACTCATATGGCAAATCTCAATTCTCTAACACAACTACTAGTAGTAGACTAGTAGCTTGCAGTCTTGCACTCACAAAATTCATGCATAACAAGTTAGCCACAAAATCAAAAGCCCAATCAACTTGGGCCATTGATCTATTAAAAGATCCCTGTAATTCTCTATCCAAAGATCTTAAATGTCAAATTGGCATTGCCAATTAGAGGTGCCCGGTTTTTAACCGGTTTTTGTTCAAACGTGGACCGGTTTTTTACCTGGTTTCTTTCAGGGTTTTTTGGTCCAAAACCAAACCCGACCGGATCTCTACCTAGTCTCTACCCGGTCCGAATACCTGAATACCCAAACCGGTTTTAGTCAAACCCGGGTTTGACCAGGTAGGAAACTAGTTTTTTCAACCCGGTTTTTTTGGCACCTCTATTGCCAATGGATACTATTTGAAAAGGTTATAACCATTTAAGAGTCAAAGACTACATAGATTTATATAGTGGAGACGGGTCAGGCCTAATGTGGATCTAAGACTAACTGGAGCGAGGCCTTTTCCCATAGGGGCGTCTTCCGTCATGTGACGTCACTTCACATGGGAGGAAGCCCCTCTAAAATGTAGAAGTGGGGCAAATTGTGTAGGGGCGTCCAATGTTTACAAATAAAGACAAAAAAAAAATTTGTTTTATTAAAAAACTGCAATGTTGTCCAATCAAAACAAAAATCAGTTTATACAAAAACAAAAGGCTGCAACTTGCGGTAGAAAGAGAAATAAAAGAGGGCTTCCAATCTATGCCCTAGTCTCATGTTTTTTTGTTTCAAAACACCCCTGGGGGCACTGTTACGGGGTGTTCCCGGGCGTTTAGGGGCGGCGCCGGGTGAGGAACCGTCTCACTCCAACTAGTCTAATGAGCATATAAGTCCATCTTAAACACCAACATGTAGCCATCTAGAAAAGCCCACGACAACGTGCGGACATTTATCTCAAAATTGGGTTGAAAAAGTTCGGAATTAATAAACATGAAAATAGCCATCCTACTTTTTCCTATCCCTTCCATTTCTTTTTCGTATAAATTTGGAGAATACGGTTTTTTATTTTTATTTTTTACATACATTTCATTTCTTTTACAAAAAGAAAAAACTCAAAAGATATTAAACTTCTTTAAATGTTTTTTCTAAAACATATTAATTATTTGTAAGGTATAAACTTTATCATACTTTCTTTGTTAATATAAACTTTAATTTGTTTACCATTTGAGCAAGAAAATAAATACTTTAGATAATAAAAACAAATTCACTTTATTAATTTGTATTATTGCCTAATAATATACTTTTCATTTCTCGTGAATTTAGGATGGGGTGTCAAGGGAGGGAGTATATTTTTAACTAAGAAAATATGGTTTGTGGAAAGCAAAAAATATTATTATTACATAAACTAAAAGCAAGATGACAAAAAAAACCAACAGATGTTTAGTGGCCAATGAAGTTACACATGTGCTTACTATTATTAATTACATCAATAAATATATGTTGGTGAGGAAGACAACATTTTGTAACTTTGTTCGGGTTCAAGATTTGTATATATATTAAATAGATTTTACGTAGGTGTAAAGTGTACATAATATCAGTAGCAGTTTTTAGTTTATACTAGAGGTGGACCCGCATAATGAGGCGACGACAGAGGTATGACGGTGGCGGCGACCGGTGGTGATGGCGGCAACTGATGGTGGTGGTGGTGGTGGCGGTGGCGGCTACTATTGTTGGTGGTGGCAGCATCGAGTGGTGTAGGTAATTGATGTAAATGGGATAGTGTATATATTTTATGAGATAAGGGATATATAGTGTAAATATGTAATATAGGTAATATAGACATTTTCAAGTTGGAAAAAACGTAACTTTTAACATTTCTATAATTAAAAAATGCATGAAATTATTATAAAGTAGTATAGATATATGGTTTTGACAAGTGTTTTTTTTTTAATGGCTAAGTTGGATCACTGACGGACCACTAGAGTATCATCGTGCCACCAATGATACCACCCGATCATACTCCAACACTAAGATAAGAGGAAACCCAATATTTCTGGAAAAACACCCCCTTGTGAGATTCGAATCCAAGACCTTATGGTACTACTGAGCCTTATCGATCCCACCACCAAGATGCCACTTGATCTAAGAACAAGTACAAAGCGTACATAATATCAGGTTATCAGTAGCAGTTCTTTAGTTTCTATATGTGGTTTTTATGGTTTTTTAGGTTTATATATATGGTTTACAAATTTCTTGGAATTATGATTAGAGGAGTAATTTTCATTTCATCTCCTTTAAATGTGAAGAGCCTAATTAATTAGAATTTTTCATCCTCTATCGAAAAGTCTCCAAACCGATTATAAAAATTCTTTATCGAGATTGATTGAGACCGATCTTTATTAATTAGTAGTATTTAAATTATTTTTTTATACAAATGTGATCTTTTGATACTTACTTATGCAATTAAGCTGCAAACAAATACACATACACAGATCGTTTTACATACATGCATATAGACTTATAGTAGTAAGAAATTAATTAAGTTTATATTACTTATTATTAATATTAATTGCAAAAACTTTGTAATCTTAATTAAGTAAAGAGTTAATTACACGGATGGTACCTGAAGTATAATCCAGATTACTGGTTTGATACTTAGCTTTTAAATTCCACTTGAACCATACCCAAAGTTGTAAATTTCCACTCGGACCATACCTATCGCTGACGGCCGTCTAATTGGCTGTTAAGTCATGCCACGTGTCGTGTACGTGAGGTATCTAACCTGTAACTTTGTGTATATTTCAGGTATCATATGTGTAATTACCCTTTTATAATTGATATATGATTTTATTACCTGCTTTTCTCTTATACATATATAGTTTTCTATACCTACTTCTCTCTTATTCAAAACATCATGCATCTGCTTCTCAACAAAATAAAATAAATTATATAAATTATTAGTTATAAATAAATAAACAAAACAAAATATTTCAAATATATATCCATATGAAAAACCAATGATAATACAAATCTATTTAGATCTAATCTCTTACCTTCTATTTCACCATCTTGCTAATTCCAAAATAGGGTTTTCAAAATCCTCAAATCCAAACAAAATTTAAATACAAACACATACACATATCAAATGAAAAATAATTCAAATTTAGATCTATTTTCTTGAGTTTGGTACATGTACCTACAAATATTTGGTAATTGGCAACGAATATATAACATGCGTATCTTTTTCCCACACGTGACATGAAGTATACACGGATGGTACATGAAGTATACACAAAGTTACTAGTTTGATACCTTACGTGTACGACACGTGGCATGACTTAATGACCAAATGGATGGCCGTCAGCGATAGGTATAGTCCGAGTGGAAATTTACATCTTTGAGTATGGTCCGAGTGGAATTTAAAAGCTAAGTATCAAACCAGTAATTTGGTGTATACTTCAGATATCAGTCGTGTAATTAACTATTAAATAAGTTGATCATTCCGCTAATTAGCTCTATTATTTTTACCTTTTAAGGTAGGCGGGGCTTGTAATTAAATGAGTGAGTTTGTCTGTTTATAAGACCAAAGGGAATGGGGGCGTGCCCCCCAACTTTCCTCTACCTTTTTTGCACTTTTTGTATGAAAATGTGTGCTTTTGTTTGGCAA
Organism: Asclepias incarnata; assembly: GCA_025447715.1. NCBI lineage: Eukaryota > Viridiplantae > Streptophyta > Magnoliopsida > Gentianales > Apocynaceae > Asclepias > Asclepias incarnata. Next base: position 12,632 of record JAOEHQ010046946.1, read on the forward strand.
ACTTGCACTTTGGAACGGGCTGTTTAACTTCATTTGCACACACACAAACATAAATTATTAATAATATATAAAGTAAAAAAAAAAAAAAAAATTCCAAAAAGCTGCAAAAAGGGCGTGCCAGCCCCTTCCCCACTCCTGTTAGCCTAAAGGTTTTAGGTGTACGTTTTTTGTTGTTTAAAGTATTGGGTACGTCACAAGGTCCCAACTCCCAAAGGTATATTATCAGGCTTTTTGACATTTGTTTTAGCATTATGCGTCTAGTTAATTAATTAAACAGATTTTAATTTTAACAATTAATATACTCTAATTTGGAGCTCATTACCTCATTTTTTGGAAGCTTGTTCTTTTTGGAATGGCTTTTTGGAAGCTTGTTCGTAGGACAATAAAAAATATTTTATTAATAAAATTTAACTCCTCTTTTTAGTTCGAACGTAAATGAAAATATACTTATTTAAAATGCTAACAAGAAAAACCTCCTAGTACAAAATATCTTGGTATCTTATATTTTTTATTTTCTTCGATATAGAAAAGGACTTTCTTGATATATATTAACACTAACAAGACAACTCAAAAATGATACATACTTCTTCATGTAGGAGTTTTTATTAATCAAAACGCTGTTTATTTCACAATATAAATAATTAATAATTAACCGATTTATTTATATCAAAATACGGAAGCATGTAATAAACAATTAAACAATTTAATTCTTCTAACCAAGATCATCATGCATGCAATATGAATAACTAAATAAGCAAGTTAGAAATCGACATTTAACAAGAAGGTGGAAGGTTGAATTCTGAAGACGAATCTATACTTGATCACTCCTTTAGAAACTTGCCAAAAATAGAATGGATGATTCTTGAAACAAGAGCCAAAAATAGAACTTCTCCATGTGTGCGTACACGAGTGATCCCTAATGCCCCAACTAAGGACTATTAGACACGTACCACCAAGACCAGGAACCACGAACTAAAAGCTTAAACTAGGATTTACTAGAAAATCCTTATGGGTTGGAAATTTCGTCCAAGATAAAGCCAAAAACTATTGGACCAAAAAATCTCCAAGAGATATGGAGGATTTCCCTAGCTCAAAATGGTAGGTTTCATCATTCACCAATGTTTGATGAAAAAACCCCTACCCCCACCCTCCCAATGGGTTCTCATTTACTTAATAACTAGAGGTCCAAATCCAAATTAGTCTTTTAGATTTTATAGTTCTTATTTAATTAATAAACAAATTTAATTACCAACTAATTAAATATGTAATGATCAAAGAATTTCGTGTCTTCATGGTCAAAATGTTTTTTGCTCTTTTGCATATGACCACATGAGCTCAAATATACGTATACATATAATCAAAAAGGTTATGGAAATACACACAAATATAACACTTCCGTCATAAAATAAATGTTTACTTGGAAAAAAAAAAGATATTAGGAGATAATTAATCTTTGCATAATATAATGACAAGATTACCATATTGCCCTTACTTTTTAGGGTTAATCTCTATCCCTATTAAGCCTCAAAATATCATATTTACCCACTAAAAATCAGTAAAAACATATTTACCCAATCTAAACTCAAAATCTATCATTTATACCTATTCTATTAATTTAATCATTATTAAAACAACTAAATATTTAAAATAAAAAGCAATTAATAATTACATTGACTAATTTATTTTTTGTTTCACCTCAATAGCAGCAGATCGTCAATTTATTTTCCAAACTCATGGATTAAATTCTCAAGATCATGGATAGAAAAAATTCTAACCATGGTGCCTACTTATTCCAAATTTTCATCGAATTCATTTATTTTAATATATTGATTAATGTTTTTTTAAATCATATTTGATTATTTATCCATTACATAGAAACCAAATTGTTTATTTTGTCTTTGCATTTCCATTTGTGTACTTTATATTTGAGCCATATCCTTTACACTGTTGTCTGTTGAGTTTGTATTTGACCAACGATACAGAACGAGATTAAAAATGGATAGTTTAGTTTAGTGCTTTGCAAAGCTTGGTTATCAAATCTACAACATGTGTGTTATAAATGTTTGTGATTTAGCATAAAACGTACTAATCCTTAAGCTTATTTATATCTTATGCTTTGATCATAATCAAAGGGTCTTGCGCTCCCTTTTTTGTTCTATGATAATGTGGTAGGGTTTAACCACGTATAGTTAAACGTTTGCGATAAGAAACTAAATGTTTACGGTTTAGGGTTATTGTGTTATTAGTTTATGTTATGAGTAAAGGGGGAATTTAATGAATTAAATCTAATTTTAATGGATTTTATAATAAAATGGGTTTATATGATAGATTTTGAGTTCAGATTGGATATTTATGATATTATTAACTTTAGGTGGGTAAATATGATATATCTATATCTATATTCCTATAGAAAGCATTTCACCCCACCTAAATCTCAAATCATGAACCAATCTCCCTAATATACCCCTATACACTCAACATACCTAACAACTAACAAACATGGTATACCAAAAATATTCTTAATGAATTATTTTACAACATCTATCCCTTAACTTCTAAAATAACTACACTAACCATAGGTGTCCTACTCACTTTGCAATTAGACTAATCCCAAGAGCCGACTCACTTTGCGAGCTAAGGGTAAGAGCATATGAGCCTCTATGGCCACTAGGGTATCTATTTTTAAGGAACTATGGATTGAAACTATGACCTTCAGAAAGTTTCATCCTTTTGGAGACACATGCTCAACCAATGGACACCACCCTAATGTTCTAAAAAAACTACATTCCCCCTTATACATCAATAACCACCACTACTCACCACCGTCGCCGCCATCACCACCACCAGTCGCCGCCACCACCCGTTGCCTTCGCTACCATCATCGTTGCCGCCGCATGGCGTTGTCATCCATCTAGTTGAGGTTTAAATCGTCTCCGCATAGCGCGGTCATCCATCTAGTTAGAAGTTTAAATTGGGAATATATGAAATTAACCCTTTTAAAAAATGAATATTTATTTTAACACAATTATAAACACACAGACTTATTTTCACATATTTATTTGTGACCCAAGGAGTATTATATATGGAAACCCCATCACTCTCTTTCATACTCATGTCATGATCAATATAAACAAGAACCTAAACTTCAAGATTAAATCCACCATATCAGAAAGGTCAAGAATGCATCACACAATAGTAGAAGACCATGATGATAACAGCAAAACCATAGGAAAACCAAGAAAATATCTTGGAGTAAGACAAAGGCCATCAGGAAGATGGGTATCCGAGATCAAAGACTCAACACGAAACCTTAGGTTATGGCTAGGCACGTACGATGAACCTGAAGAAGCAGCCATGGCTTACGATAGCGTTGCACGCATTTTACGTGGCAGGAATGCAAAGACAAACTTTAGCTATAAGTGTCTCATCACTAGTCAAGAAGAAATCTCCAATTTACTTCGGAGAAACCCCAAACTCTTTCATTTTCTTAAGCATGCCACCATGAAAATCCTCTCATCGTCAAGTAAAACCGATACTCTAAACAATACTTCTACACAATTAGTTGAAGACACCTTAGCTTGTTCTTCATCTTATGAAGATGGATTTAAGGTTTCTTTTGACTCTCATCAAAATGAAGGCGAGGCGTTATTGAAGCTTAAATCATCAATTGGAAGCTGTTCTAAGGTTTATTGTTTTCGTAGCTCCTTCTTTTAATGAATCTAAAAAATAGATGGCTTAACTTGTTGATGGGTGACATTTTCAACTTTTATATTATATGAAAGATCAATATATATAGGTTTATTAATTAAAGATGTCTCGTATATAACATTATTCATTTTTCAGTTTATCAATCAAATCATTACTTATTTACGTTGTATTATATAAATGATTAATTAATAATTAACACGATATGATGTGTTTGTGATTATATTATGTATACAAATGATGTATAGACGAAGACACTTGCGTGCCCGCACAGGCACACACATATGTATACGTATGGTACGTATATATATGTGTATATGTATACCACAAAACCGAAAGAACATTTGCTACGATCCTATTCGTTATGTAGGATTTGTTTTTGATCGAGTGATATGTCACATGCATAGGTTCTGGTTCAAATAAAACAAGTAATAAAATAAAACAAATAAAACAATCCTTTTTCTTAACTGAAAATCGTTGTGCATCATGAAAATCTCCGTGCATCAGTGTATATACTTGTGTTCTATGAATCTTCATGCATCAGTCTTATCATGATCCAACGATCAAGATCTTATCTTATTTGTTTTACTTTAATACTTGATTTACAATAACCAACCCCCACATGCATATGTTGTATGTATGTATAATCAAAGCCAAACAAGAAAGTAATATATTGATATCCCTCATTTGGAAAATACCCAGTTTGATCATCCTGATCATTGGGACGGCTATCGATCATTCCTAATCGGTCGTGGAGTGAGTCGGAGCATTGTCTTCCATGTGTTGTTCTACGGGGTCTCTCGTGGGTCATTCAGGGTTGTAGGAATCAATCTTTTGGAGCTTTGTTTTGGGACATATTAAATTCCCTTTATGCTCATTCATCAATCAATAGTAGTAGTAAACAACTTAATTTTAGTTTATGCTTATACCGTCTTTTTTATTAATAATAATAATGAGGTTTAGGCTGGTTGAAATTGTCAGAAAATCAACCTCTTAAGTTGATCCGAAGGTTATTTCGATCAGATGCTTTGAAATTAAGTGTTACACATATTATCATTTTATATTCTTCCTTCCTTCATGCTCATGGTCGTGAACTCAGCTCGTGATCTTAAAATTTAGACCCTAGTACGTACAGGGGGGTCAATAACTTCTAGGTTAACTGTAATTCATGGTTTTTAAGATCATATACTAAGGTACAACTTCTGTTCGTCTTCATGGTCAAGCTCTTTTTTGTTGTATTAAGGAAGAAATGAGACTAATAAAGGATACTAATACGATTCAAATCTAGCAAATTAGATAAGTTGTGTGTGTATTTTTCCTGCTCCTCTTTGGGGAGGATGAAGCTGAAACTGTTCCAAACGTTGTTCATGTGTTTGTAAGACATTGGTCTGCGTAGATCAATGCCGGAACTCATTACCTGCAACATGAACTACTAGAACATATGTACTCATACACGTATATGATTTAAACCGACTTGAAGTATTTGGGGTATCTTGTGGCGGTGTTTCTGAATAAGAGCTCACCACCAGGCCATGTCGCTACGTAACACAGACAATTGCATCTTTTGACATAAATTGTATAGTTAAAGCATCTATCACAAGCACCGTGTTACAGCCATAAAAATCCTTTGTAACGGATGCTTATGTGTTTGCTTTGCCAAATCCCGAAAAGACATAGCACACTTGTAAATGCATCAAAAGCAAGAATGCAGGGGATAAACTTTTAAACTTGTATCACGACACTTTTTGAGATGGCATAGGCAAATAATTACGTACATGAATGAACCATTCTACTTTTTTTGAAGTAAAAACCCAGAGTGATGAAGTCACGGTCAGTATTTCGGTTGATTAAAAGTTCTCTTAGATGCACTGGTTCATCAATCTCTATATATAAAGTTTGTATTTTCGGTTTTATCGGTCCAACCCGGTATTTGTCGGGTTTTGGACCGACCCAGACCGAACCCGAAAACCAATGATTTCCTGGACCGAAGCCCGAACCGTTTGGTGTTCGGTCGGGCCGGGTCGGGTCAGGCCGGTTTCGGGCGGGTCAACTTCGGGTTTTGGGTTTCCGGGCTCAATGCTCATGCCTATTACATACAATAGATTAATCAGAACCGAAAGCAGAAATTTTCGAGACATTGAAACTCATTTTGACCCGCCATACTTGCTACAAATAGCTAGAAATACGAAATATTGGTTCAGGATTTACCATGATATTACATTTCTATGTGAATATAGATCAAAAATTCTATCTCCGCCAATGGGTATGGAGAATTGTATTAGTAAGCGACGTGATGCCCATTTTTTAAGTTCTGTTCATCAATCTCTCCATTTCCTCTTCTCTCTCTTACTATCTCCATATACTTTATCAGCAGAATGACGGGATCTGCTTGATGGTTCATGATTTCTATGCTTTCGATGTTTTGAGTGTTTTCTGTGTTCCCTTTTTCTTCCTTTATGTCTTGAACTGTGCCGATCCCTATAATCATCAGAAGAATCGCTAGTACTGCCATCTCGTTTAGATCGTTTTCGCCTCCTCCCATCCTCTGAAGAACTTCCGTCTCTTTTAACCTTCATGTCCTTTTTTGTAATTTCATGGTTAAGTTCTGCCTTATCATTATTAGAGTCGCTCCCTTTGATGTTTCTGCCGACATCTTCTTGTTTCTGCGTATGTGTATGTACCTCTTGACTGACTTGCGGCAGTTCATAAACGTTTGGGTTTTGAGTAGGATGGGGCTTGGCATGGATCTGGGAGTATGGTTGATCAGGAGGGACCTCAAGGCCCAGCTCTTTCCCCAATGATTCTAGAAAGTCCCCCGCCACCAAACGACTCAAGGTTGTATTTGCAGCTTCTATTTGCTTTGTTGGTTCCTCCTGTGAGTGGATGTTAGAACTTTCTTCTTCGTCGTCGGAATCATCAGAGAATATAGCCTACAAACAAACAAAAAGTGGAAGTTTAAGCATTAAGAAATTAGAAGGATTATACTATTGTAGAGGCCATTTGACTTGGTTACTAATGAATGGGTCCATTTGGGTTCTGTTTAACTTAAATAGAGTCATTAAAGAGTTCAGTTTAGAAGGAAATGGTCAACTGAGTCGAAAATTGCCAAAAGAATAATCTTAATGCATACAGCCTCCCAAGTCACTTTATTCATAAACTTAGATTATTTATATAATTTTATGATTATATTTAATGTATCAACTATTTTAAAAAAAGCATAAGCATGAAAAGAAGTGTTTGCGGGTAAATCTGACTCGACATGAACACTTTACATAACCTGACCGTCCCACACATTTTGCCACCTTTATGCAGTTGCAATGATGGAATAGAGGAAAACATTTATAAGTACACGACATGCATAAGCTTCTAGGTCTCCCCCAGGGCGTAGACATGAGATATACGCATAACAAAAACTCGGATATTTTACTACTTATAAACACAAAGAATCAGTTAAAGGTTGAATATGCATATATACCAAATTACAAATTTACTAAAAAATTACCAAGTATTATAATAATATATGCATTTACAATATCATGTAACTGAAGAATCACCAATATCTAATTAAAAATCAACCAACAATTTGATAATAATATCTTGGTTTTCAAACTCATATGATTCAGGTCAGATTGTATTAGTTAAATGAATATAAAAAATCTTGATCAATATCAATGGTTAACTGATGTCTATATTTTATCATGATGTAAATATCATTCAACCACAGATATTGGTCAAGAAATGATATTTATTTAGTTTATTAAACACAATCATCAAATAGAAGAAACATGAGGTGAAAAGGCAAAGAGACAAAAAATAAATAAATAAAATTAAATAAAACCTGAACTAATGAGAAACATAAATGAAGCATATAGAATCTCTAAGAGAACGTTCAAAACACATTTATTATTTCCTTTTGTAATATACTAAGTTCAAACCTTACAATGATTTCAACTAAAAGGACACAAGATAAATATTGTTTGCTCCAATGAAGATAACCCAAAAGATAGCTTGCTTTAATTTCAACGAATCCTAGTGACTGGTATCATATATATTCTAACACTATATCTTCAGATATAACTTATCCCCTATGAAATAAGCATAAGCTTTGGCACTAAATTCTGGTTTTGATAGTAAGAAGCTACCAATATTTAGCAAACGTAGTAGCACAAAATAAGTTCTAACCTATGCACCTCTACCTTGAGGAAGGTTGTTAGTGAAAAACATGACAGCAACCGCCAGATACGTGAAAAGTAAGCTAAATGATACGCTTTGATAATACAACAATATCTTTGAACATTGTCAAATGAAAAAATGTGAGTACACGAGTAATAAGCATGGTGCAATGGAGCTACAACAGGCAGCAACTTTGACCCATTTACTAATGAAAGGATCATTTAGGTTGCAACTTATCTCAAACGGGTTGATGGATCAAACAAAAATGCTAAAACGGACACAGGTTGCATGCATCAGATAGGGCGAAAGTCACCCGAAGCTTTTTTAAGCATATACAGCATTACAACCTTCTAAACTGTTTATAAAAAAAATTAAGATTACTATTGTAATCTCGTGGTTTATTATCATACTTACTGCATTAATTATTTACAAATAAGCTATTAAAAAGAAAAGGAGAAGTGTTTGCAGGTCAGCGCAACCGCCCCGTTTTAAAATTTTAGCCAACCCACCGGACCCACAATGTTACCACCTCTGTTCTATGCAATAGCAATACGAGAGGAAAAAAAATACCTTATACAGGTCAACTGGTCTCTCAACATTTTCGACCTCAACCTTATCTTCAACGCCCATGACATTAGTTCCCTTTATTTCATCTGTTTGTGATAATGAGATATTATTTGAGATGGTCTTTTCCTCTTCTGCTGCAGCAGCCTTAACATAGTCTGGCATGAAGATAAGAGAATCCAACTTGCTCCTCGACCTGGGAGCAGGTGGTGGCTGCAAACAACAATAATTGCTAGTGATTTAGTTTATTATAGTATTGAAAGAAATCTTATATGCATAGAACTAGAACCACTTATATAGCATATTACATGAGGAATCATTAAAGCACATAACATTTCTACTGAACTGATGACTAAACGAATCTATCATATGTAATATTGACGTGCTCTTAAATTATTACTAGCATGGTATCCGCGCAATGCGGCGGCGGTGGCGGCGACGGCGGTGTGATGGTGGCAGTGATTGGTGGTGATGGCGGGGACTATTGGTAGCGGTGTCGAGTGGTGTAGGTTGATGTAAAATGTATATGATGTAAAGGTGGCAGTAGAGATATTTTAGAAGATAAGGGTTTAGGGTGTAAATAAGAAGATAGGGGTTTAAGGTGTAAATTAGTTCATTAAGGGCAAATTTGGTAATTTCTTATACTCCTTCCAAAAAGGGATTCATTAAGGGCAATTGGGTCATTTCGCATATCTTTTTTTGAACACTTTCCAAAAATAAGAAGGGTTAGAATTTTTATAATGTAGTATAGATTATCATGTTGAACTACAGGTGTAGTTAAAATAATATGGATTTAAAGTTGTGACTTGCATTCCAATTGCCTGGAAATTTTAGGTAGATCACTTTTCGTCCATATTTCGTAGTCGTTTCAGATTTGTTAGGATTTCCTCAAATATTCTGACTGCTACTATACAACGCCTAATGTTTCATGATGTGTGATAGTGAGTTACGTCGATAACTTTTCCTTATATATATGTAGTATTGGGTAGTAATGATCACATTTATCAAAGCTTCTTAAGAAGCTTTGAAAAATGTGATCATTACTACCTATTAATT